>CM021101.1:641989984-642098156 GCA_007115665.2 Sequoiadendron giganteum | reverse complement strand
AAGTGCGTGGGGTACAATTTTATGATGTTACATTTTATCCCCACTTTAGTGAGCATATGCGTTCAAGAGGAAATACAAACTAAAGTAAAAAGGGAGAGAGTGTTATACCCATGATGCAAAGGGGAAGTGGAGTCTTCTATCCATGTGGAGTTGTCCAAAGGAAAATATCTTCATTGATCCTACATAGAATGATTAAGTTGTATAATCATAAAAATGTTAGCTACATAAAAACATGTTAGGAAAAAAGCAAAAATTTAGACATCAAAGATTGTATGGACATAAGACGGTGCCGATATGTATGGGTAGTAATCTGCGTTATGCTAGGGACCATACAAAAGTAGAAATGTGACTGCTACAAACTACGTTATAGGAAAATCACAAAATAGAGACATAAGCAATCATAAAGATAAGGTCTAGTGGGTTTCCCTCATGCTAGATGATAGATAAGATAGCTGAATGCAAACAAATTTCAAAAAGAGACATGAGATAAGAGATTTGTAATAGGAATGTGATAGTCCCTTCCCTTCCCTGTGTTACATAAAGGAAAATTTTTTATTCGGGGTTGTATCATAAGAGAGACATGAGAGAGAGAGATAGGGGGATATGAACATTCAAGGTTAGTATGATTCATATTGACAAATCTATATATAACTGTGTATGAATCATCATTATATCCCAAAATATTTTAGATTGTGAGGAAGGAGCACAAGGAGACAAAGTAAAAATAAAAATTTGGGTCAACATGGAAGAAGGCCTAAATTCCACCAACACTTTCTATCGTCCCCAAATGTCAAAAGTCAAGTTATGACAAAGAGAATACTGATGATACAAATTGAAGAAGTGCATGAAAAATTGTTTTCCCTATATACAAGTACCTATGAGGGTATCTCAGGTCCTCCAAGAGAGACTATGACATATGCAAGCAATTATTGGGAAACATTGACAAGCAAGAAAACTCTAATCTAAAGATAAGAAGGATACTATTCTATTTGATTATATCCAACAAGTCACATTCCTCCAAATCTAGATCATAGGGGGAGGGTGGCCAAGCTCTCAAAGGAACAATGGATAAAGCAATAGTAGGCATCTTACCTGCAACAAGGGATCGAAATGTGGCTGCTTCAATATCCCCATTTACTAGTTCCTATGAGTCAAGTGTCAATGAATTTGTAAAAGTAGTTGACAAGGTCGAAATGTCCTTCAGAGTGTCAAACATACATTTCTCTAGAGAGGAGTGTGGTGAATCAATTGTAGGTTTTGGAAGAGTAGGAGCCTCAATGCAAGCCTATAGAAGAGGAGTGGAAAATTCTAGTGAACAAGGGAAATCCTCAATGATAAGGACAAAAAAAGTAAGGGAGGTGGAAGGAGCAGACTTCTTTTGGTGAGATTCAAGGATAGGGTCCTAATAAATCTTATGCTTGGATGATAGGCTAGGGTGTTGGGATGCAAGAGGAGTAGACATGGCTATACTAGACACAACCTTTGTTTGAGTCATATCTATGGGCTACACGAGTTGAAGAATATTAGGTAGATAAGTGAGGAGAGGTGGTTCTAGATAAGGCACAATGAATACCTACACCCTCTTAGGGTGAGGTTCATCCACGTCTCTTGAAGGGTATTAAATAAAGATAAAAGTAGGAGCAAAAAGGGAATAAGATAGAGGAATTGAGATAAGACTTATCCACAACTTTCTGTGTGACATTGCATTCTGTTTCCATCACATATTGGTGGCACTTACACTCACACATAAGTTGGTTCTAATAGGGATGGGGACCAAGAACAAGAACCTAAGAAGGTGTCAGGATGACAAGTTAATTTATATTCATATCCATTAATGGTGAAAGAACAAGTTCCATAGGAGGGACATGATATGATGGGGGTGCAAGTCCTTAACCTCAACTATGGGTGCCTTTCCTCGTCATGATTTCTGGGTAGGGAGAGGAACAAGAGGGACCCTTGGGTGTCAATATGTTGGAGCCAGACATGAAGGAATAGAAAAAGATGCTTGCTCACCCTTACTATATATATTAGGGTGAGGGATGTCAGGAAGAACGGGAAGTTCAAAGATATGGGATTTTTAATTCATTAATGTAGGCGTCTTTCCTTTTCTTTTGCTAGGAACTATCAAAGGAATGAAAGACATCATTGGATATTGAAAGGCCTTGGAATAATGAGAATTTCTAATCAAGGGAGCATGCTTGTCTCTATCCCTCAATGAAGAAGGATTAGAAGAAAAAGCACATTGTTGCACAAGAGTAGGCTGAGGGGATTGGAGAAGATAAAGGAGGAGGCAAAACTAAATCAAGAATTTATCTCTCAGTCTTGTATCTATAATATGATTTATATAATAATTCACCATGGGGAAACATGGGTCCCATTAGAGCAAGCAAAAAGTTTCTGAAAGAGAAACCCCCATGTGACACTAGCGGTTGGTACACAGTGTCCTAGATAGTTTGCATTGTGCCCTCATGAGGAAATTTTAGACACTTATAGACAACTAAAGTGACTGTTTCCATGGAAACTAGCCACAAAATTCTTAGCTTCACTTTGAAAAGTTAGACTTTGGTATCATGACAAATATCAAAGAGATAAATTTAGGTTTGACAAGGATCGAAAAATAAATTGATGTCATAGGGGAGAGAGAAAATCCATCATGCATATGGATGGTACTATTTCACTCATCATATCTCACCCTATGTGGACCATTGATGAAGAGTGTCTCCTTAGTGACAACATTGAACCTGCTGGCAGGGTCAACCATAACACCAACGACAACATTACTATTGACCATAGTGAGAATATAGAGGGTAGTATAATCTCCATGGTAGGGCAAGTCATTAGGCATAAAATATATATCAGGTATATTAGCCTTCTGACTTAGAGGGGAGATTAGGGTGATAGACACCATATTCACATACAAAACATCATTAGATGGCGTAGAAGAAGAAGTAGTAATAAAAATGGAAGAATGAAGTGGGAAGAGATCTATGTAGATTTGTAGCTAGATGTTGGCTTTGACAAAAAAATTGCTGGAGTTCTACTTTTTACTATCAAAATGGATGTTACCACTATCTATGTGGTCCTGAATTATGTGTCAAGTACACAAAATGCTCAATGTCATGTCTAAGCACTCGATGGTATTGGAAGAATATAGACATGTCATACCAACTAGGATATGGATTGTTATTAGGAAGGGTTCTAATTTCTAGAAGGGTGATTATGTTGTCTTTTAATAATTTTTGAAGTACACTTGAGTAAGAATTAGATAGTTTTGTAGAGACCCAATTACATTGTGACCCAAGCATATTGTTATCATTTGTTTGAGGGACAACTACTACATTAGCTATAGCCTTATTTATTTTTGACCCTCCAAAAGTAGACAACATCCCAAAATTATTAGGATGTGAGGATGAGGTAGAGGCCCCATACTAAGATAACATTTGTTGATAGTCACACAACAAAGTACACAAATGAGAAAAAGAAGGATATTTTATCAAGGAGAATCGTTCCTGTAATGTTGGTTGAAGACTTCCCATGAACCTCCTTTGGATGTCATGGCCAGGCAGGGCATAGGGGATTTGGGAAGAAATAGATCAAGATAATGAGAAATGAAATCAATTAACTTCTCATTTGATTGTTGCTTGCAATGGACAAGGTAAAAAATGGTGACCTTAGAGCCAATGTTTTCTTGGAACCATTGTAAGAATTGATTTATTAGTTTGTTTTTTTTGGTAAAAGGCAAGTGATGATGCCTATATATATTAATTTATAAATAAATATACAAAATTGTGCTTCAGATTGCCAGTTGAAAATGGCAATATCACTTCAGTCTAATAGTTCTAAACCTCCTAAATCCAAAAAATAACAATGACACTTATACTAAAATTCCTAAACCATTTTCCTCCAACCCCATTATCATGATATTGATGCATGACCCATATTCCCTAAAGCAGATTACAAACTTGTATCACCACACCCCTTGAAGAAATTCTTATAACAAAAAATACTTAGTAGACTTAAAATTGATTACATTGATATTTTAAGCCTAGTACAAAATAAACGATACCCAATACAAGCTGAACAACATTTGATAATGGGAATCATGCTCTATCAAAATTTTCTAAAATTAATAGAATGTTGCAGTCATTCTTCCATCCACACTAGGAAATTATCATCTTGACCTTCTTCCATGTTTGCTACAAATTGCAAGCAGATTATTTTACACATAGGAGCCCTCACATCTTGATCTTCAATAATATCTACAAAAGGGAAAGTACCTAGAGAAATGTGTGCCTGGGTAGCCACTTGCAGTTATTCCAATTGAGGATTATTATCAGAGAGCAAGCAAACATGAGACCACAAGAAAGAAATTGCGAAATATTTCTCTTTAATATCAATTTCCAAACTAGCATAGAGACACCTACAATTATTTCTCAAAGCCTTCAATTTTTTTTTTCCATTATTGTGCTGATAGGCCAATTTAATTGCATCATAGATATCTTGATAACCCTAGATTTTTTTGGATATTTTTTGTGGAAAAAACCCACCTATGAGCCCTTTTCCCTTAAACGAATTATACCATTGAACCACCATTAGCAAAGCATTATCTTGAAGAAAATATTCCCTAACATACTTTCCAAAAATGTCTTCCAAATCCCTTAAATACTGACAAAAATCCATCAAATTTGAAAAAAAAATAGAGAGCACCTGAGATGGTAGTAAGATCCTCTGTGCCTTTGGAATAATTACCTCAATTCCAATCACTATTCAAATCCAATCTTCCACCTATGGAAATTCTACCCTGAACAAGATGCCAAGATCTTCATGCAAGAGGAAGCCCTCAAAGGGCATTTCCCAGGCCTGAACCCTCATACAAATATGAAGATTCCAAGGTTGGTAAGCCATTTTCCAAGTGAACAATGTACTTTAAAATGTGCCACCTCTATAAATCTGCCACTAGTCCTCCAAACCTACCACCCACGATGGACACACAAACAACTGCTAAGCCTTCCCAAATCCACAAAGTACCATGAGTTCCCAAGCAAAAAAAAGAAAATAGCACTAGAAATTTCCAAAATGAAGTGTTTAAATAGAAAAACAACCATCCGAGGGGATTAAATTGTTTACAAAGGATGATAAAATAATGATTAAGTTGACCATAAAATCCATTTCCCAAACATTGGCATGCTTTCCAACTAGAAAAATTCATGTGAAGCAGGCACACCAATTTAATTGATTTAACCTGAGCGCACACCTTATCATTATAAAGCTTGGTACCTACAAAAATAAAGCTACGTTAGAAATAAAATTGGCGGTAGTGAAGTGAATTTATCTAGTGTGGAGGCTTGCAACACCAACACATGATTTATCCTACATGGAAGCTTACACCATCAACTCATAAAAACTACATCATCCACACAATTCCAAGTCATTTTAATGATTTGAAATAGAGCACCATACTCATATCACTTATTACCAAGTTATATGAGAAATTATGAATGGATGAGACTTATAGAAGCTTTCTCTAATTCAATTAAATTTTGTAAAAGATGATAGTCTTTTGCAATATCACTAATACCCAAAAATTCAAATTCTTAACACTCACAACCATACTTGCAAGCTTATCTACTAGCTTATTACCTTCTCGATATATATGTGATATTTGAATTTCCTTAAATGAGTCCACTAACAACCAAACCCTCCTAAGAATGTAGCCAAGCCTCCAATTATGAATCTTTTTTTCTTTGCAAGCATTGATAATTAGCAGAGAATCCCATTCAATATGCATATTATTTAAACCAAGCTCTTTTTCCAATTGCTGACCTTGTAGAAGTGCCTTTGCCTCTGCTATATTGTTTGTGTCATTAGATAAACAAATTTCTTTTTCTAAGAATTGATTTATTAGTTGATCAAAATGAAATATATAATTGCTAGGCAGTGAGAAAATCCACTCTAGCACGGTCTCCTTAAGGGATCATGAAAATAATTTAGCTAACAAATGGTTCTAATGTAGAAACTCACTACATAGAGTACTAAAGGAATTGACATGTGTCTATGGGTCTCCCTTACCATTTTACTTTTCAAATTTTAGTACCTTGATCCCTTGGGGCATGGGAGTGTTCAAGATGTTTAAAGCGAGAGGGATACAATGATAGTATGGAGTGAGAGTGGATTGAGTGGCAGTGTTAGTTAAGTCAACAAGTTGAGATTGCATCTAAACCATATTTTGCAACATGCTATTCAAGATGGGATTAAGTGGTGAAGGAGTCTGATTAGCCATGGTAGTAGATATTTTAGGTGTGGATCCAAGTGGAGGAGGAATGTTATACCCCAAAGGAGTGTGGGATACATTAACTCTAGGATTAACAGGTGCAAAGACAAAATGTTTTTACTATCAGTGGAAGTCATGAGAGGTATAGAGGGATTAGTATCCACCATATGCAGAGATACCTCGTGCATTAAAAGATTCAACTAGGTACTAGTGATATCTGATTGGGTTACATGAGTCTCGACTATGTTGCTTAGCACATGGAGCAACTCAAGGCCCTTGCGAATTGAGATGAGTAATTTTCTAAGATTACTGACAATAGGAGTAGCTTGAGTATATAGGTTACCATGGTTTAGGAAATATTTGAATTCTTTAAGTATTTCCTCTAAAGATTGAAATTTCTCAAAGGGGACCCTAAGAGCAATTTCATAATCTTCAAAGGATGGAGACCCTAGAGGAGAATTTGAAGGAGAAGAACCACCAAATATCGGTTGAGAGGAAAAAGGATCAGGATTCCCAAAAAACACTGAACCAATTATAGTAGGACTATACCTATTTGGGGATATGGTAGGTCTCAAGGTTATTTTTACTATGTGTCCAAAGGTAGTATATTGGGTTGTAAATCTCATAGAGGAGTGCTTACAACACTCAACCTTGTCAACTCCAAGAATCAAAAGAACTAAAAAAGAATGAAGAGTTTTAGGATTTTTAAAACAACCATGATTTTGCAAGAAGGTGAGTTCACATTAGGTTCACCAAAATATAGAGGAGGGAATTTTCTACCCTCAAGATGACAAGATCTTAAGGAGAAAACTATCTCCCCCCTACCTCAATTGACACAACTTAAGTGAACTCGAGATATGAGGAATGTAAAGTTTAACAAAGTACATAAATTATTCAGACCTTTTAGTCATTAGAAATTGAAAGTGCAAGGTATAGAGGTCTTCTGGACAACTTGACAAGCTCTCTATCTAGGATGATAAGATGGTTGTTGAATGATATTGCATTGAATTGGAGTCCTGTACAAACAAAAAATAGTATTTGTCATAGAAATGCAAAGTATGATGCACAACTTTGTAGATGTGAAAGGGAGATGTAGAATATAATTGTACAAAATTAAAGGCACTGAAAGTAAGGTGCTAAATTAAAAAAATATAAAAATGAGAAGAAGAAGTTGAGATGACACTGGAAATGTGTTTGATGGTGTTCAAGCTTGCTTCGAAAAGAGTTCTCCCACCTACACCTACACACATAAGACCAAATAATTTTTTTGTATGGTTGTTTAGAATTTTTCCTTAGTCAAACCCCTGTATTGGTGTTTCCACCTCTATGAAAACAATTATACAAGATAATAACAAGAATATATGTGAAAATATGAAGAAAAGCATATGCTAATCAAAGATAAATATAAAATGCTCAGGAAAGATTCTTAAAAATTCACCCCATACGAGCACCAAAAGTGAAGATTGCTAGTGCAGTGAAGGAGCAACACGAATCTCTAAGATGGAAACTTCCCTACAAGAGCTCGTGTTGCAATAATAGAGCATCCTCTAAAAGCCATGGATGATATTTTTTTAAGATGTGTGTGTAGAAAGGTGGAGAAAGCTAGTGCTTACTCAAGAAAGTATTATAGAATGGAGAAGAAAGATTTGTATGTGTGCTTTTGAGAGAGAAAGAGAGCCAAAATGAAGAGGCTGATGCATCCAAAATGAAGATTGAATCCATTCTTTTCAAATTAAGAGTGGGAATTTTTGGTTCAAATAGCGAGCCCTAGCGATTCTTGACATGGCTGCAGGATGGCAGAGGTGTTACATTGCCAAAATGCGATATTTGTAACATCTCAACAACCACCTTAGTCATAGATTTTCATGGGACACTAACGCTGGTTGTGAACATCTTCGTGATGCATATTGGTCTATGGAAAAATTAGACTAAATGGTCAACGGATGAGGCATGCTAGGTGGTGAGAATATGGGTTTTAGTAGGGAGAGCATAATTATCGTAGTTTGTATAAAGAGGAAGGTGTATGGAATGTGAAATTTCATGGGGTGTAATTTTATGAAATTATAGTAGACAAAGAAAAATATCATCTAAAATCAAGTGGGTTGTACCTATTAGGTTGCATTATCTACTAATATAAATTCCTCAAGGGTTGGTTTGAGGTTCTTATTCTTCTTCCTCTAAACTCTTAGAACTCTCTAAAATAACATCCTTATCAAGTCCATGTTGAAACTATTGTTCAACCACAAGTTTAGTTTCCTAGATATTTGGCTTCACCTACACCACATCTATCTTGATATCCATACCTAGGATGTACTTATCTACCCCAAGTCCTTTATATTAAAATAAACTAAAATCTTATATTTTAGAGTACAATCATATCCTTACTATTATTAAAGAAAATATCATCAATATATGAATATATTATAGTAAAATGATCACCATTCTAATAAATTAAACATAGTAAGCTAACATACCTAACTCCATGACATGATTGTCAATTTTCCAATACACAAAATCATAGTGGATTGTTTAAGTCCATAAATAGCTTTTTTCAACCTACAAATCAAACCTTTCTTACTCTTCACCTTTTAAGTGCTCTAGGTATGTCATGTAAATCTCCAACAAATCCTAAATCCCCATGAAAAAAAGTTTTCTTTATAGGAACATGTTATATCTCAAGTTCATTCATAGAAAAAATATATAGAAAGAATTTGATGGATATCAACTTCATAATATGAGAGAATATCTCACCAAAATCAATTCCCTCTACCTTGGAATAACCCTTGGCCACTAACCTTGCTTTTTATTTCTCAACTATATATCTAAACTATTATTTAAAACTCATTTGTAGCCAACACATTTCCTACCTTTAAGAAGCTTCAATAAGTTTTATGTGTTGTTTTTATCAAGTGTTGTCATCTCCTCATCCATAGGCATTTTATAAGACTTGTTACCTACAAAATGTTGGAAACAAGCCACATTGAGAGTGAATCAGTGTTGTGCAAAAAATTAACTTTAATAACATTTAACTTCCAAGCATTAGGAACATTCAAACATAAAGCATGAACAAGAAAGTAAACACAACACCATGACACTAATATTTTTACGTGGAAACCTTGTTAGGGGAAAAACCATTGTGGATGGCCAATCCACAATTATAATTCTGAGTATACTCAAAATGGAGATTACAAAAGGGGAATGCACTTGCATTCAGGCACACTGCCTAGAGCTCACTGCTCAAAGAGAATAGGGATTGCTGCCCAAAAGTTTAGATTAAAACTATTTGAAGATTTGAACTGAGATGTTAGCATCTAAAATGCCTGATTATAGTTCCAGATTAAGTATAATATCATATCTGTTGTCTTACAGACTGATTTTGTAACTCTATTATGCTCTCCTCACACACATCACATAGATCTTCTATGCACAAGTGAAACTACGCTTGATTGCACCTTTGCTTTGCTCTAACTCGCAATTCGAACACTAACACAACATGTACATTCCAAAATGATAGGGATGATCTTGTATATATATCCGCAACATAGGATTTATTTACACTTTGTCAGCTTCAACAAAATTACAACTGTTGGCTCACATAATGAGAAATATACAATGCATACCCTGAATGGTCAGCCACAACTTGGCTAAGACCCAAACAAACATATACAATCATATAGACATTCAACTAATTAATTCTCATACATCCACAACTTAATATATTTATGAAGTCGTCCTTAATACACGAAAAAATGAGAATACACCAATTAGGTCTTCTAACTCTGATGCAAATTGGTACGAGCCACTGCGCTTCAACCACAATAGAGATAATACATCAATAATAATTTCCTAAGATGCACAACACAAAATGGTAACCTGAAATCTATGCATAGATCGATGAATGCTGAGTTATCGAATACCCTATTTTGCCTTGTTGATTTTCAATCTGAGTGTCGGTAGACATGAATGAGGATATGCGTACCTTATAAATGCATAGGGTTTCCATCAATGAAAACACCAGATGATAGTTGCAGTGTCTCTTGCCAAAAATATCCCCCTTTGGCATTGATGGCAACACTTAGTGAAAAATGACTAAGTGCCAGATCAGTACCGAGATAAAATTTATTGTAATCCAAAATTTCAAAAATGCTACTCTCCCCCTGAGATGATTATGCATTTTTCACAAAACTTCTCCCCCTTTGACATCAATGGAAAAGGTAGGGGTCGCATACCAAAAATAATTAATCAAAATTTTGACTGTACAAGGGTGCTTCTTTACCTTACAAAAGCTGAAAGATGTCTGCAAAATCCTTCTTTAACTGCGCTAGGTTTGAATCCCAAACTCATTTAAGGCTTTCCATTATTGTTATGTGTCCACAAATTAGATAGGGTAGCATTTCTATGGATTCCAGGCTGGTTGGATCATTGACTACCATAGTTTCTTCTCCTTCTTTTAGAGAACTTCCCATTACATCAATTTTGGGGCTTATGATGCTTCTGAGTTCACAGGTTCTGGAGACAATTTTATCATTTTCATGCTTCAACCCTTTTATCTTATTGAGCAGAGACATAGCTTTTCCTTCAATCTTCCCAACACTACCAGACATTTACTACCTTTAACCCTTCCATTACATTTAACATGAAAATTTCGGAGAATAATTTAGTAAGCAAAATATCTCTTGTAATTTTCTTTAGTGAAGATTAGGGTTTTGATGATTTTCTTTTGGGAGACGCCTCAAATCCACTTCCTCTTCTTCAATTTACTTCTTCTTCACATTAACTAAATTTTTCTTCTTAAATATGTTTTTAACTCCATGATTTGACCCATATTAATAAATGAGTCAGCAATAAATGCTTCAAAAAAATATATCAAACTTTGAAATCTTGTATCCATAGTTAACCTACAAAATCTTTGCAAACTTCTGCATCACAATATTTCCTTCCACAAATTTATTCTATAGCTTCAGAAACTCCTCTTCCAAGATATATCTTTGTGCCAAGTCTTGACACTTTATGTTTCAAGGGGCTATTAGAATTTTTTGTTATTGCTCCCCCTATGCCTTAGCATGGGCTTAGTTTTTAGAAGAAATATATGTACTAGAGATAGGTATAGATGCATTTAAATTTATTGATTTTTCTCTGTTCTTAGACTCCTCTTTATTTCTCCATATCTTTTCCATTTCCTTCTTAACCTCAGTAGGATCAACTTTCTTCACAGATTCATTCCTCTTTACCAGATTATCTTGTCTTTTATTTTTGCTTCTACAAAATGTTGAAATATGTCTGGGTTTGTTGCAAGAGTAGCACACGACACTTCTCTAACTTCTATACATCCTTGATCTACACTGGTTAGCCTTATGTCCAACTATATTTCATGTATAATAGTAGCCATTGAAAGATTGATACATTCTCCTAGTATTATATCTATTCATCATCCAACTTTTGCACTCAGTACTTCTATGTCCAAATTTCTTGCATGCAAAACATTTTTTGGAGAAGGATCCAACATTTTGATTCATTCTACTCCTACATTCTATAGCTTTATGTCCATATTTATTGCATGAAAAAAAAACCATTGAAATATGGGTCCCTTTGAGAATTTTTTTGTCTAATAGGAGGTCTACCGGCATTGCTTTTTTGATTTTTGAATTGTTTCCTATTGCCTTGAATCTTTTTTTGATTTTCAAACTTGGTAGGTATCTAATTTTCTTTTGAACTTCGTCCTTCTTCAAGTTCCAAACCAATTTTGTCCTTAGAGGGTTTCTATATTGCAATTAACTCATCAAGCATTGTAGTAATTATTTTGAGTTTCTCCTCATGTATTCTTGCCTTTTCCAGATCAGATATGAGTTTTACCACTTCTTGTTCAAGTCTAGAGAATTCTTCAGTCTTGATTTGTACCAATGCATTCAAAAATTCCTCAATCTTTCCTTTTTCTTCTATTTGTACTTTTAGTCTAGTGATCTCTTCATTTGCTTGCTTCAACTATACATTGACTTGCCTATATCTTTCTCTGAAATTCTTGATTTGTTCTCTCAGCTTTCTGATGCACTCATTTGCTTCTCCTAGGATTTCCTTCAGACTTTTGTTCTCAATTTCAACTCTCTCAAGATCTTCAAGAGCAACCTTATGTTCTTCTTTGTCAAATATGCAGTAATCTTCTACATATTCAATTGCAGAAATTTCTTTTAGAGGAATAAGACACTTCTTGTTAGCCATGTGTTCAAACTTCCAAGATCTTCCACAAGCTATTAGGATTTTTTGAAGGAACCAAGCTTTGATACCCATTTTTGAACATTCAAAATACTAAGAGGGGCGAGGATTGAATTAATATTCTATTAAAATTTTGAACACAACTTATCTAGTCACCAAAACACATTAACTAAAATGAAGAATGAAAGCATGAAATATCCACAAAGTAACATAACACATGAACACTAGGATTTTTATGTGGAAAACCCAAAATGGGAAAATTCACGGTGAGGATTAGCTCACAATATATTATATCAATATATAATATATTATAGGGGCTCATTGCCAGGACACATTGTCCTTATAAGGCACACATATAGAGTTAAATACAATACAAAAATGGATCACTGCCAAAGAATGAACTAATACAAAATGCACCTTCCTTGTGTTGTATTTTAGTTCCTTTGAAGCTCTAAATATATAGTATCACTCTACTTAGCAACTACATAAAAAATCTACTCTGATTCTGAACTCTCACCACTAAATTCACATGTTTGCATCATATGAGACCACCCACACCTAATAATTCATTTATACTCGCTCCTCTCTCTCTTCAAGTCCAAAATATCTCATATATAACCAATTTCATTTGCACATATCAATTAGGTAAGCCTAGTTATATGTAAACAAAAACAATCCAAAATATCTTTTGTCGGCAGCACATATGATTCAAAATAATCTTCAAACCCAAGCAAAACATGCATTACTTAATTTAGGTCAGCATGGATCTAAAATAGATCCAATGAACATCCACAATGTATATTTAATCTTCTCAACACATATCATGTATTAGGTCGGCCAAGAATTGAACCTAATCACAAAAACTTCCAATCATACATACGCTTCCCAATACGCACAACTTCGAGATTCAATCTTTCCTAAAATTCATGTTTCACCGACATCAGTGAGAATAACTTTATTATTGCAGTACCAAAACATTATTCTTAAGAAAATGCAAAATCTCCTACATTGATACAATGAACAGAGAGATGTCAGTCATATACAAAGTTTAACTCTATCATTGATATCTTCCAGTACGCTTCACAAAACTTCACAAGATCTTGAATATAGCTGTATAAGCCAGTCATAATAATATGGTTAAAAGTGTAGAGTTATACCTCTTCTTGAAATGAAGTGTGTACCCAAAATTTGACGCACTAAACCACAACATTGTCAACAAAGAATGTTACTAAGCCAAATTCTTGATAGATCAACTTTTTGATATAGTTAGTACTATACAAATGACACCAAAAATTGTTCCCCACAATGTTGAAATTAATGAAAAAACCGGATCAACCAAATCAACTGATGTATGTACACTTCATGCTCATGTTTCCAAGCAACATCAACAATGATAGACTTCCAAACTTCCAACATATACAATACTTGAAACTGTCAAATGATATTACAAAATCATGAGCTAAAACCACCTAAAAAGTGCACCCATCCTTGTATCCAATAATAGATTTATATGATGTGTCAAAACACACACCACCACATGTAACTCCCCTTTTACAACTCATTTATCTGTCGAACACATTTTTACATCTCCCATTTCAAGAGACCTAACTTCTTGAGGCCATAACTTTTGATTCGAGTGGACGATTGACAAACTATTTGGACCACTGAAAAGCTCATGAAACAACTTATCAATATATAACCAAATTCATCAATTATGACCACTTTCGAGCCTAAAAAATGCTCTAAGGCCTTCAAATTAGAAATTGAAACTTTGAAAAATGGAAAATTTAATATCTTCAAATCCAAACATGATCTTGCGATGAAACTTTACGAGCATGATTATTTAGCCAATTTAAATATTTGCAATTTTTTTGTATCAATCCATGCTCAAATCTAAACTTAATATAAATAATAACCATGTGTGATTACAAGGTTGAGACACAATTTTCCTAACATTTTCCCACTGTTCAAACAACTCACAAGAGCAAAGCGAGTAGTAGTGCTATAATTTAATCTCTAGGGGCCATGAGTCCCATAGAATTCAAACACCATATGAACTTCTCTATGCTCATAGGATTAGTTAAAGAATATATAACATTCATTAAAGTCTTTACCTTAACTAATTTCACCCTGCCATCCTCAACCATATCTCTAATAAAATAGTATTTTATATCAATGTGCTTGGTTCTGACATGAAATTTTAGGTTCTTAGCAAGGAAGATCACACTCTGACTATCATAATAAATTGTTAATGTACCTTATTTAATTCCAATATATGAAAATAGTCTCTTAATCCAAATGGATTCTTTACAAGCATGAGTAGATTCCATATACTTAGCTTTAGTAGTGGAAAAATCAACCACAATCTATCACTTACTCATCCAACCGATTGCACTACAAAATAAGGTAAACACATAAGCATTGGAAAATCTTCTACTATCAACACCACTTTCTCAGTCTGAATCCACATAACCATGAATACCAAGGGAATGCCCATCTCCCACTATATTACCATGATAATACAAGGAACAGTTTTAAGTACCCGAAAAATATCTAAAGACTCTTTTAACTGCATCCCAATGAATTCTACCAAGATTAGACACATATATGGAAAGAAATCCCATTGTTTGGGAAATATTTAATCTAGTACAAACCATAACATACATCAAACTTCCAATTGTGCTCTAGTGAGGTACTCTATTCATGGCCTACATCTTCAATAGGGATGTTGGATAATCTAAAGTAGATAAATTCATTCCAACTTTAAAAGGAACACATAATGGTATACAATACCACATGTTAAACCTCTCTAAAATTGAATTGACATACTTACTCTAGCCAAGCCATAGCTTGTTATTCACTCCATCTCTTAATTTCCATGCCAAGAATGTGTTTAGCTACACCAAGATCTTTTATATCAAATTTAGTTACAAGTTGAGAATTTAGATCTAAAATCATTCCTTTCCCTTTACCAATAAATAACATATCATCAAAATATAATGCAATAAACAAGAAACAATCACCATCATATTTATAGTGAACATAGTGATATGATTTAGAATGCTCAAATCGTAAACTCAACAGATATGTATCAAATTTTTTGACCACATCCTAAGAATATTTTTGAGGCCATACAAATATTTCTTCAATTTACAAACCAAATTACTTTTACCTTTCATTGCGTAGTGCTCTGGCTACATCATATAAATATCCTCCTCCAAATCACCATGAAGAAAAGTCATTTTCACATCCATTTTATCAACGTCTAGATCATAAGCAATAGAAATAGAAAGCAAGAATTTAATGGATGTAATTTTTGCAATAAAAGAAAATAGCTCATTGTAGTCGACACCATCAACCTGAGAGTAACCCTTTGTGAACAACCATGCTTTATACTTCTCAATACCTCAATCTATACCCATCTTTTTCTTAAACTCCCATTTACAATCAATAGGTTTTCATCCTTCAGACAATAGTACAAGATCTCATGTATCATTCTTTTTTAAAGATGCAATTTCCTCATCCATAGCATTCTTCTTAGATTCTACATCATTCATGCCTAATACCTCTTCTATATATCTAGGTTCATCAATGTTAGTATTCAAAGAAAAAATACATCTCTAGTCATCAAGTGAATACCTTTTGGGTGCTTGTGTATGCCTTGTAGACCTTCAAACAAGCTAATTTGGGGGTTCTCCCTCCTCTTCTAAATATTTGGAGCTAGATGAGATTTCCTTAACTTATTTTCTATCTAGGGGCCTCAATTCAACATTCTCTAACATAGAAGGAAGTTGAATCACTTCTTCATGTTTACTTTGTTTTATCTACAATATAACAAAAGAAGCCTTAGTTTCTCTAAAAATAACGCTTCTACTATATATTACCTTTTGTACTATAGGATCCCAAAGCTTGTATCCTTTCGTACCATAGTTATATCTAATGAAGATAAATTTCATAGTGTTTTTTGTTAGAGTAATAGTTCATTTGCCTTTATAATTAAATCACTTTGGTTTAATTATTAATGCTAACTATTATTCTATTTACTTAAGCTTGTCATTTGTAGGTGCATTATAATTAATATGTTTATTAATTATTAAATGCACAAACCTAGCTTTCTCCGGCTTTAGGGTTTCTCACCTTATATGCCGTTTTTGTAATTATTGTAATCATTCTTTTTGGGAAATAACAATTATGCTCTCACTCCGCTGAGATTTTCCAAACCCTTGCTTCTGTCTCTTTGGTCTTCATTCAGCATTAGGTATTTTGCATGCAGGTGTTCTTGGCGAGCTATGGATTTGCATTTATCAAATCCTACATGGTATCAGAGCCACCCTGTCGCTGCCTGGTTTGAAGGTGTTTGAGGCCACGATTCGAAGACGACAGCCACAACTTCTCTAGGGTTTTTCTGTCACTTTGAAGGAGGCGCTATTTTCTGGAGCCGTTTGAGCAAAAACGGACTCCACCATTGCGTTCAGAAGGTCTGGGAGAGTCAAAATTCATATAAACTTTGACTATTTTGGCCACAGTGACCACATGCAAATTTTTTTGGCCTACCAGGGCCGTACGGGCTCAAAAATCAAGAAATTTTTTTAAAAAAATCAATTTTTCTCTAAATTTTGGGCGCTGCCAGCCCGTGTCGCCACTGCGCCACCCGGTCGCTTGACCGCCACCGCCACTCCGCCCAGCCGCCACCTCCGCCGGCGTCGCCACCCACTAGCCACCGCCGACGTCCAGTGACGGCCATACGGCCGTCAAATTATTTCCCCTGACTGGTTTTTTTCTAGAGAGCTCATTTTTAGGGGGTACCTGTGGTTTTTTGGCCGTATCTTGGGCATACGGTGTCCGTTTTCGAAAAATGAAATATCGTCGAAAAGGTGTTTCCGAGCCGGATGTAACTATGCTGGTCTTGTTTGCTGATTCGGCCATTTGAGTACTATTTTTTGGTGTCAAAGTAGAGGCTTTGTTTTCCTCTCTCTTTGCATTTGGCGTTTAGGTTTTTTCCTCGTTTTTTGTACTTTCAGTATTTGTTTATTTGTTGTACGAGGGTTAGAATCATACATTGTGGGGGGGTACTTTTGCTTTCTGTCATTTCCTTTCAGAAAATGACCCTTCTACTTCTGTCTTTTTCTTCTCTCAATGTCGGACCCCTCTATGGCCCGACTGACACTGCATAATTACCACACCTGGAAAGCACACATGACCAGGCTACTCATGTCATGTGGCTTATGGTCATGCCTAGATGAACATCAACCTATCCTACAACGTCTTTTTGAGATTCTTCAGCATAGGAATAAAATGGATGAAGCCATGGGCTTGATTGCACTGAACATTTTCGACAGTCTCCTCTTTCACTTGGATGGTTTGACCACTCCTAGGGCCATTTGGGGCAAGTTTTCAGATTTGTTTGGCACTATCAATGAATTTCGGGCACTACAGCTTGATGCAGAGCTGACTACTTTGACACCTACTGGCTTTCCCACCATTGAGGACTTCTTGATGAAGTTCAAGTCTCTACGCTCAGTTTTGCAGGGATGTGGGAAAACCAAGACAGATGACGAGTGTATCTTCTTGATACTCTCAAAGTTGCGAGGACAATATCAGATCTTCTCTTCCACTTTCTACTCCACCATGGATGCTTTGGGTGCTAGACACACCATGCCTTCTTTTGAGACATTCTGTGATCGGTTGACACGGGAACAGGCAAAGATCCAACAGATGGATGCTTCTGGCTCTTCTAGCCAAGCATTGGTTGCTCAGTCTTCATAGGGGAAACCAAAACAGAAAAGCAAACCGAAGAAAGATTCCGTAGGCAATGAGTCTTCCTCCAAACCTGCACAGAAAACTGATTCAAAACCTCCAACTAACCCTTCCAAGGGTAAATCTTCTTCGAAGTCTACTGAGTCTACCTCCAAGACTAAGAAGAAATCAGTTGAGACCTGTAGCTTTTGTGGAAAGGAAGGACATCCTGTTTCTCGGTGTTGGCAACGTTTGGAGGCTTTAGAGGAAGCCATGCAGGAGCATCACATTTCATCTCCTCAGTCCACATCCTCCCCTGCAGGGAAAGGTCATGCTCTTACTGCACGAGCTATGACTTCTGGGCCCACCTGGATTCTTGATTCCGGTGCCTCTCACCACATGAATCACACTCAGCAGTTGGTCACCTCACTTGCTCCTTGTGCTACTTCACAGATTACTGTTGGGAACTCATCTCATCTTTCTGTTTTGGGTTTTGGTTTTGTTGCATTGGCTGGGGGTTCTCTTCAGGATGTTCTCTTTGTCCCTGACATTTCGACGAACCTACTGTCTATCTATCAGATTTGTCACTCTGGCTCTGGTAAGATAGTTGAGTTCTCACCACATGATGTGGTTATTCGAGACTTACATGATTCTGATATGATTGTGGCTATTGGGAGTGTTGACACTGCATCCCGACTATACAGATTTGATGGATTTGAGTCTTCTGCTGGCACAGGTTCCTGTCTTATAACACATGCAGATTCAGTGAGTAGACTTTGGCATGAGCGTTTGGGCCATGTCAATTACAGATATCTTCAGCAGATGAGCACACAGGCACTTGTTCTTGGGTTTCCACACATTACTTGCACTGATGGGGTTTGTCAGGGTTGTGTTCTTGGCAAACAACATAGGGATCCTTTTCCTAAGGGACGAGCTACTCGTGCTTTGGCACCATTGGAGTTGATTCATAGTGACCTCATCTCATTTCCTACTCCTTCTTTTTCCAGTGCCAGATATGTGCTTACTTTCATTGATGACATCTCCAGGCGCACATGGGTGTACTTTTTAAAGTACAAGTCTGATGTCTTTGACTCATTTCGAGTCTTTAAGACATTTGTGGAGAAGCAATCTGGTCTTTCTATTCACCGGATACGCACAGATAATGGGGGGAGCATGTGAACCAAACTTTCAGGGATTTTTGCTCTGAACATGGTCTTCAGCATCAGTTTTCAGTGCCCTACACCCCTCAGCAGAATAGTGTGGCAGAGAGAAAGAATAGAACACTTCGGGAGATGGCTAATTGTATGATACAGTTCAGGTCCATGGATTCGTCTTTTTGGGCAGAGGCAGTCAATTGTGCCAACTATATTCAGAATCAGATGCCTCACAAGGTAGTTCGACATATGACTCCTGAGGAGGCTTGGTCTCATGTCAAGCCTGATATATCTTCATTCCGAATTTTTGGTAGTGAAGCATGGGCATTTGTGCCTGACGCTTAGAGGAGAGCAATGGAGCGGAAGAGCCGACACCTCATTTTTGTTGGCTACTGCGAGGATGTTAAGGCATACAGGTTGTTTGACCCTGATTCCAGAGAGGTCCTGTTTCGATGGGATGTCCAGTTTGATGAGCGCCTTCCTGTAGCAGATACCCCGCTTCCAGAGTCTACTTCACTTACCACTATTCCCTCCTCTCTTCCAACTTTGTTTCAGGATGATGAGGATGATGATCTTAGTGATCCCCATTTACCTCCACCACAGGATCCTCCACAGATGCTGCAGGATCTCTGGCTGGTGACCCTTCCACTTCCCGTTGCACCCAGTCTCATATTGTGGGTTCTAGTCTTCTGAGTCATGCTATTTGTGGTGATCCTCAGACATTTGGGGTAGCGACAAGACATACTGAGTGGGATAGTGCTATGGAGGAGGAGTATTCTTCTTTGATGAAGAATCATACTTGGGATATTTGTTCTCTTCCTAAGGGAAGAAAGTTAGTGCGATGCAAGTGGTTGTATCGTACTAAGTTTGCTGCTGATGGTTCTATTGATAAGTACAAGGCACGTCTTGTTGCGAAGGGTTTTTCACAGGTTGAGGGTATTGATTACACTAAGACATTTGCCCCTGTCGCCAAGATGAACTCTATTCGCCTTATCTTATCCCTCGCGGCTTCTCAGGGTTGGCCCATTTATCAGATGGATGTGAAGAGTGCTTTCTTGCACGGTGATCTTAGTGAGGAGATTTACATGGAGCAGCCTTAGGGATTTGTGCAGGATTCCTCCTTGGTTTGCAGACTTCGGCGTTCTTTGTATGGTCTCAAACAGGCCCCTCGGGCTTGGTATGAGAAGATGGACTCCTTTCTGCTTTCTACAGGATTCACATGCTGTCATTCCGATCCTACAGTCTACATTCAACGTCTTGAGGATGAGGTTTTGATCTTTGTGCTATATGTTGATGATCTTCTCATCACAGGTAGCTCATCTTCTATGATTCAGGATGTTCAGTGTGCATTGATGGAGCAGTTTGAGATGACAGACCTGGGTCTATTACACTTCTTTCTGGGTCTGCAGATTGTTCAGTCCCCTGCTGGGATCTTTGTTTACCAGTAGAAGTATGCTCTTGACATGCTTCAGTGCTTTGATATGCTTGATTGTAAGCCTGCTCCCACACCTTTTCAGTCGGGTGTTACTTTGTCTACCTCTTGCACTTCACCTTCAGTGGATCCTACATTGTATCGGCAGTTGGTTGGCAGTTTGTTGTACCTGACACACACTCGTCTTGATCTCTCCTTTGCAGTTGGTCTAGTCTCTCGGTTCTCACACGAGCCTCATGAGAGTCATTGGCAAGCTGCCAAGTGCATTTTGAGATACATTTAGGGCACACTTATGTATGGCATTCATTACACATTAGGGGCTCTTCACATTGTTGGCTACACTGACTCAGATTGGGCTGGTGATGTTGATGATCGGAAGTCTACTTCTGGCTTTGTTTTTTTCCTTGGCTTTGGTCCTATCACATGGTCGTGCAAGAAGCAGAATGCTCGCGCACTTTCATCTACAGAGGCTAAGTATAGAGCGGTAGTGCATGCTAGTCAGGAGATTTTGTGGCTTCGGCAGTTGATGACTGAGTTTGGGTTTCCTCCTGATCGTCCCACTATTCTGTGGTGCGATAATCAGAGTGTTATTCACATTTCCCGCAACCCGGTGGAGCATCAGCGCACTAAACACATTGAGCTTCATATGCATTTCATCCGTCAGCAGATTCAGGATGGTGTTCTCTCTTTGGAGTACATCCCCACTGACGCGCAGGTTGCTGACATCTTCACCAAACCTTTTGCATCTCCGCGCTATCTTCAGTTGCGTTCTATGCTTGGGGTGACGGAAGTTGTCCTTGGGGGGTCTTGTTGAGGCCTTCCTTCCTTCATGTTTTTTTCAGCATGTTGTTGTATCTCTTTTTGGGGTAGAGTTTTTTCCCACTGGGTTTTCTCTATTTCCCCGTTTTACAGAGATTTCTTTGTAGTTGGGTACCTGATCTGGCCTTGTTGTCGGGACCCATTTTTTTTCCTGCTTTCTTAGCTGTGCTAGGTTTGCTTCCTCCTGAGCTTCGCTTAAGGGGGGGTGTTAGAGTAATAGTTCATTTGCCTTTATAATTAAATCACTTTGGTTTAATTATTAATGCTAACTATTATTCTATTTACTTAAGCTTGTCATTTGTAGGTGCATTATAATTAATATGTTTATTAATTATTAAATGCACAAACCTAGCTTTCTTCGGCTTTAGGGTTTCTCACCTTATATGCCGCTTTTGTAATTATTGTAATCATTCTTTTTGGGAAATAACAATTATGCTCTCACTCCGCTGAGATTTTCCAAACCCTTGCTTCTGTCTCTTTGGTCTTCATTCAGCATTAGGTATTTTGCATGCAGGTGTTCTTGGCAAGCTGTGGATTTGCATTTATCAAATCCTACATTTTTCTCTATATAATTTTCTTCTCCTTTCGAACATGTGCATATGCTTCACAACCAAAAACTCTAAGATGTCTTAGTGAAGGATTTTGACCTGACCATGCCTCTATAGTCATCTTATCAACAAGAGTAGATGTAGGAGACCTATTAATTAGGTAACAATCAGTGGGACAAATTCAACCCAAAACCTTTGTTCATCAATGTCCTATTCACTTTATGTAGCTCCATTATGTTGCAGAGAATATGGAGTTATATTTTGTCTTAGAATTCCACAAAATTTATAGAATCTATCAAAGTCAATAGAGAAAAATTCACCACTATTGTAAGTCCTTAAATTTTTTATTTTAATTCTAGTCTTCAACTCAACCATTAATTTAAATTCTTTAAATTGACTGAAAACTCCATATTTAATCTTTAGAAAATATACCCATCTCCTTCTACTATAATCATCAATAAAATAAACATAATATGGATTTTCCAATCAAAGTAACACCTAGGGAACCAAACACATCATAATGAATAAGATCCAATAAACCATAAGATTTATGAGATCTTGAGTAAAACTAAACATGGTTTTGTTTTCCATAAATGCAATGCTCACAAAAATAAAAATCAAGATTACAATCAGAAAATCCTTCAACAAGGTTTTTATTTTTCAAGGTCCTTAAATTTTTTTATCCAATGTGGCCAAGTCTCTAGTTCCATAACATAGTCTTCTTTGTAGGAAACTTTGATTCAAAAGAAAGAGCACCCTTTAGTATCTAGAATTCATGACCATATGCTAAAGATGAAAGCCTCACTTCTTCCAATGAAGTAGCCACAATTTTTTTCATTTAAGTACTATTGCATTCAATAGTACATGCATCAAGTTTATATAGAATGCCATATCAGACACCTCTAGTAATCACCATAACACCTCTAACCATCTTGCATCGTGCATCAAAAAATACCACTTGCACACTCACATCTATTTGTGTGCTCATAGATGATAAATTTCATGCCAATCTAAGGATATGTAGCACACCATTAATCCTTTTTATTCTACCATCAGGAAACCTGATTCCAACTTTACCACAAACAACAATATTTAAAGAAGAATCATCACCCAAGTACACCTTACCTCTATCAAATTATTCATATTTAGAAAACCAATCTCTATTATAGGTCATATGAAAAGATGCACTTGAGTCAATTAACTATTCATCATTATCTACATGAGTGGCCAAAGTTGTAATGAATGCATCACCATCTTCTTTCTCAAATTCAAAATAAAATCTCTTCTTCTTCTTCTTTTCTTCTTGCACTCTGTTAGAATTGTAAAATTTTGAATTTTTACAGTCTATTGTATTCATGAGTTTCCAACATTAAGTCCTTACCATAAGCATAAAATCCCCTCTTTGCATTGTCTTGCGTATTCTTTGTCATATGACCCAATTTGAATCCATTCACCTCTTCTTATTGCATTGAAAAACCATATCGGCAAGACATAGTAAAAGTCTCCCCGAGAAATATTTTTTTACTAACATGTATTGGTTGCAGACAATCGGCAAGACTTTTCTTTTGTTTTGGTGACTAAGAAGATTCATATCGGCATATGCTGGGGCGTCGTTATAATGTCACAGCGAATTCAGTTGGTCTTGTTGACTAGTAATATGGAAGGGTCATTTCGGCCAAACTAGTGGGTATCGGCATGAAGTCATAGTGACATCATTGTGTCTGGCTGATTGGCTTGTAAGCAAAATGTCTCAGTAAGACTTATGTCATCGGGGAAGGTCTTGGCGAAATCACTCTTGTCTTGATGAACTTAATACAAGGGGATTCAAAAGACTATTGGAGAAAGTGTTGGGGTCTTGCTGATTTAGAAGATATGCCGACAGAGATATGTATCGCCAGGAGAGGAATCTTTCAGCATAAGCTTCCCTGAAGTTTGAGTGTTATACCGACAAGTAGTTTGGGGTGAGTCTCACCGAATAGGAGTAATCTGTAGAGATGATTTCGGTAAGACATTTGGTATCGGTATGAGTCTTCCCGAAGACATTCTGTCTTACTGAAAATGATTTCATTGGTGGGTCTTTTTGGTGAGAAAACTTGATGGATATGCCGAAATGATAGTTCATCGGTGAAAGGGTAATTTTGTCTCAACAACTATAGCTTGAAAGAAATGCATATCGATGTGACACAATGAAGTCTATGTGACATCTCCCCAACTCAGAATTGTTATAGCGACATAGAAAACAGGAGCAACAGTCATCATTTTTTTTGGATCCCAGGTGTTGATAAGACTACATTTTGTCCTGGTGAAAGATGTAATAGACGTTGAAAAGGGATTTCGCCCCAGATTTGAAAATCTCTCATCGAAAGGACACTTGATGTGACAGTGCCAATTTCAAATGGGTGTTCATTCGTGCTTCATTAATGGCATGACGAGATATCACAGTAAAGATTGAATCAATTCTTCAGTTCCGAAATTGATTGCAGGTGAATTGGCGTACTGAACAGAGAACCAGGATGATTTTCAGTCTGGAGAGCTCGAGCAGAATACTATAAGTGACTATTCCTTGGCTTTTGCATTTTTATTCTATAAGCTTGAGAATGGAGTCCTTTGGTTTTGAAAAGGGTAAGGGTAGAAAGCTTGTTGTGAGTAATTTGTCAAAGGGAAAGAAACAAAAGGTTGATACAGAGCAAGAGGGCACTGAAAGGAGGTTAAATCAGGACCTTATTGATCAGTTACCTGGCTCAGGCCCTAAAGCAAGAAGGTCTGCACAGCTTAGGGCAAAGGTTGATAAATTAGATGTCATAGGTGATGTCTGGACTGCCATAAGAGGTTATGAGCTTTTTAATTTCAATTACCATAGAAGAAACCATTTTGAACCAGTCTATAATCCATGGAAGTTGAATGTGGGGAAACTGGTGTGCCCTAATATTTTTGTAAATGCAAAATTAATAAAAATGCTTGCTAATAATTATGATCCAAAGCATAAGGCTATATGTGACCCATTTGGAAAACCACAGATATATGTGTCCAAAGAAGCAATAGGCGAGGTCTTCAAATTGGAAGGGTTTTGCAATGAGGAGATCAGTTGTGAGGAGTTAGAGAAAGAATTTTCAAGAATGGACACAATCTATAAGGGTTGGAGGTTGCCTATCCATAGAATTAAGCAGGGTAACAATTCAGAACCTTTGCAAGATGGTGAAGGGCCTCCTTATCATGTAGATTTGTTTGAGCCTTACATGAAGTACACATACTTCTCAGTATGTCAAGTGTTGGGGATGGATGCCCCAGAACTCATGTCAATTGTGCCAATGATTATCACAGCGGATATTCAATATCATAACTCCAGGCCATTTGATTATGCTTCATATATTTCTAGGGAGCTTGATTCAGGATTGGTGGCCATAAAGGGTGGAGCTTCTATTGTTCATCTCAGGCATTATTCATTGTTGATGCACTTGGTACTGTATTTTGGACAAGAGTTGGGAGTGTGGCCTCCAGAGGTGAGAATTTCTCAAGTTGGTAAAGAGGGTGAAGCATTGCCTGTTCAGCTGTGGACTGCTAATTGGGATAGCAGGTTTGCTAATTCTAGTTTCATACATTTTGAAGAGTATTTTGTGAAAACTTTGTATAAACTGTATAAGTATCCTTGTAATTATTCATTAATTGATGAGATCAAGAGGTTTCTTCGGCCAAAATATTTCAATGGGCCAATTGATCATAACTGGGGTGATTGGTATTGTTTGGAAGGAGCTACAATGATCAGGGTATATGGATTTGAAGGTACCCCTTTTATACTACCAAGGACAGTTCCAAACAGAATTGCATATTTGGAAATTGTTAGACAAATGGATTACAATAGTGTCATGATTTTTAGTTCTTATGGGAAGCAGGCTTTTATGCCTAATACATTATGCTTTGGTGATTTCACTGTGTTGGCCAAGGAGGGATATAATATACTCCATGATAGGTTATTGCATTATAATATGAAAAGTGGACCACCCAGGAAAAACTTTGACCATGAAGGATACATCAATTCAGCCAAAGAAAGGACTAACTTTGGAAGGTATCAACATGTACCTTATCCTTTTGATGATATGATCAGAAATTTGGATGAAGAGGAAGCAGAGGCGGTGGTTGAAAACTATAACTAGGGATTGCAAGATACAAGAAATTTGTCTTCTAGGAGTGAGGAAACTCCAATGAATAAAGTACCACAGAGCGGAACAGAGAAAGTATCTAGGCTGAGGACTCAGAGGTATGTTTGCCCGATTAGAGAATAGAGTCTTGAAAGTGGTGATGTTGATGTAAGGCATATGGAATATAGATCATTTGTCTCAGAAGATGAATTTATAAACTCTCCAGAGTTCAAAGCATTCTTGTACAAACAAAAGGGGAAAGAAATAAGAGAAGGTGTTGGTGCCATCACTTCTGGGAATGAAGAGCAACTATTGGATCAATTAAGAAGATGTGTGGATGATGAAATGACAAATATGACTCTTGAAAAGGGGAGAAAAATGTTGGAGAATGCTGGTGTAATGATCTTTCCTGGACTTGATTTGAATTCTGCATTGGTGTTTGATAGCTTCTTAAAAGATAGTAATACTGCACACAAATTGAATAAGGATAAGGTGACAGAGGTGTATGCAGGATCTAAATTTAACATTGATGAGGGATCATTGATGATATGGGATTTGTACCCACCCCACAGGAAGTCAGTAGTAATTGATACAAAAAAGGCATTTCGTCATGTTATGACCTTAAAGGTTGGAGAGGCTGATCCTATGGTTACTGCAGAGATTGGGATAGATATTGCAAAACTAAATAAAGCACAGATTCAGGCGTTGATAAGAGAAAGAGAAATGTATAAGGCGAATAACGAGAGAATGTTAAGAGAAAATGATAGATTGAAAGACTTGGTTGGTGTTCCAATAGTTCCAGTCAAAATGCTCACTCAAGGAGAAAGCTCTCAGACAAAAGATCATTGGATCGGTTCAAGTGCCTATAATCAAGGAAAGTATGATGCAATTGTAGCCATTGTTAAGAAAAGACAGGTAAATTTGACATCTTGGTTAAATCAATTATGGGGGAAGTATTCTTCTACTCTAGATGTAGTGAAGGAGCATGAGAGGATGAATGAGTGGGTTATGGATAAATTTCATGAATTGGCCACACATGATGAGGCTAGCAGTACTGCACTTGAAGCTGCAAATCATATTGTCAGTCGCCATCAAAAATTCTATGAAGAATTACTGGGGGATAAAAAGGGATTAGTTGAAGCTACCACGAAGACTGTGATTGCATTCTCTGATAGTAAAGGGGAGTTGAAAGATGCCAATAGATGGAGGAATGAATGCGATGTAGTGCTGAAGGAAATCATGAAGACATCTTCTGTAGAGGGTACAACATTAGAAGAAGTGAGCGAGCAGATTGAGGAAACGATTAGGATGGAAATCACGATCCAGAATGCTGTTGAAGATGTGGATACTTTTAACTGCCAAGATTATTTGGATTACCTTGCTACGACTCACTTATGGTTAACTAGAGCTTAATTATTCTCTATCTTTGTTGTATATTTTTGTTTTCTCCTATTTTCGAAGGGACGCATCCTTTCATGTTCTCAATGTATAAATGTCCATTTTGAAAGCAATGTAGAGAGAGCGAAGTAGAATTAGATAGAGAAGAGAGAAGACACAGTAGAATACAATTTTTGAAAGAAGATGAGACTGATTGCATATGTAAAACATGGAGATATCAAATGAAAATTTAATATGATGGTGCTCTATTTTCTGGTATCAGTTATTTAAGATATTCGTTTAAGGGTATTATTGAAGTTGTCTTCGTAATGGTGTTTCCTGGTTATTTGAATTAGTGTAAACAAGTTTTTACATAGTTCATCGATGCACATTTGCTGTACTTGTATGATCAATTAATTGTCTCTTTCCAGTAAAGATTAAACTCTCTGAATTGATCATAGTAATTAGGGAATATCAATTGGATTATTAAGAAGAACTCAGTAATCACAATATTGCATGTTTATACAAGTTATAAACCAGATAAAATGCTAAACAACTTGAATGTCTGCCAGAACAAATAGACTTGTTTTAGATTTTCTTGACTCCGTAAACCCTATAAGGCATTGGTCTTTCATTTTCATTTTTAGTTTCATTCACATTTCTAGACCTGTTAGGTTTTAGTTTCTCGGATATTGATATACAATTTATACCAAATCTGTTTTATTTTGTCCATTTCAAATTTTCCATTGTGGACAAATTAGGGCATTAGGAGAAGATTAAAATTCAAGTTTGCCCGATTCAATTAGGTACACCCACCTAGGTCTAGCAGCACCTAAAGAGTAGAAGGTTGAGTTTCCTTAACCTTGTCTGTTACCCTAAAGCGTATCAAGAAATTGGCATCCTCTTGAGGCATCTTGCCTACTTTTTGAGAGCTAACACACTCCTTATGGAAGTATCTAGGATTACTACTATTCCATCAAATAGCTTTGGAATTTCTAGGAGATTTGGATCTCCCCTTGTATTTGGATTTATCATGATTCTCATTCTTCTTGCATTTTTCCTTGGGTATTTCATGAATATTTAGGACATCCTTGGAATTGATGGATACCTTCCTCCTCATCTCTTCAATGAGAAAAGAACCCACCACATCTTTAGTATTCAAGATAACATAAATACTCCCAATATCCATAACAAGAGAATCCCATGAATCAAGCAAAGAACAAATCAAAATTTAAAATTTCTCCTCATCATCCATTTTGACACCAAATTATTCCAATTGAGCCCCCAATATATTGAATTATTCTAAGTGGTATGTAATTCATCCATCCTTTTTCATTCTCTAGGAATATATTTTATTCCTCAAGAAAATATTGTTCACTAAATATTTAGCTTGATACATCTCACCAAGTTTCTTCCATAGTTTCTGTGCAAAGGTTTCTTCATGGACATTGATCATAACAGTTTTTTTGAGGCACAATCTGATTAGACCCTTTGCTTTATGGTCCATAAAATTATATTGAGAAAAAAATGTAGGATGTATAGGCCTTATAATATTATCATCAACAACATCCCATAGATCTCATTCTATTAAAAAATCCTCCATCTTCAGCTTCCACATCTCAAAATTGTTGTCACAAAATTTCTCTACCTCTATTTCCTTGATGTGCTTGCCATATGAAAATTCCTACAAAAAATCACAAGTATCTTCTACACAAGCTTCCACTCAAATATGGATTAGTTGAAAAACCCAATAAAAAAAAATAAAACTAAAGGCGATCAAGCTCTGATACCACTTGTAAGGACGCTAAGGTAGAGGAACACCATCCTCCACTAACCTTGAGAGGAGGGTTATTCAATTTTTTAAATATTTGTATAGTTACATAGACTTAACAAAAATAAATATAAATAAAATTCATACAACATAGTGATTTATGTGGGGAAAACCTTTCAGGAGGAAAACCCCTTCAAAATCCACCCAACCTCCATCTCATGCACCTAATATATAGAAGATACAATACATGAAACTGTCAAACAATATTACAAAACCATGAGCTAAAATCACCTAAAATTTCCACCTATATTTATCTCATATAATAGATTCCTATAATGTGTCAAAAAAAAAACCACCACATGTAAATCCCCCTTTACAACTCATTTATGTGTCCAACACCATTTTATATCTCCCATTTCAAGAGACATAACTTTTAGAGGCTGTAAATTTTGATCCAGGTTTCTAGTTGATGATCCTTCTAAATCGCAAAAAGCTTGTGAAAATATATATCAATATATTCCAAAGTTTAATGAACTCCACCTTTAAGAAATTCTTGCAACATTTTGTATTAGTATTGTTTGATGATATATTGATTTATAGTAAGACATGGGAAGAACACTTGCAACATATAGATCAAGAATTACAAGTTCTCAAAGATCATCAACTCTATGCAAAGCCACACAAGTGTTCTTTTGGTATTAAGGAGGTGGAGTGCTTGGGACACATAGTTTCACATGAAGGATTAAAGGTGGATCCTAACAAAATTAAGGCTATCATGGATTGACCCATTCCCAAAACTATTAAGAAGTTTTAAGAGGTTTCTTGGGATTGACTAGATACTATAGAATATATATGAAGAATTATGGCCATATAACAACAACCCTCAATAATTTATTAAGAAGGAATATTTTCATTGGAATGGGTTTTCTCATGCAACATTTGAGAGATTGAAGGAGGCTAGGCTATGTGGTTGTCGCCCACAAAAGGATATAAAAGTCACGGAAAATCCTAACCTCGGAATTGGACATTCCAGCAGGTGACTAACATCTTCTTATGGTCGTTCATTTACATTGTCAAACCATGGAACATATACTTGAAATGGAGAGGCACTATATGTGCACTAAGAACCAATTTTAGCCACAATTTACTAGAAATAAATGCTTGAAAGGAATTCTACTTCTGATGTAGGAACGTAAGGCAAAGTCTTTTCAACTTAAACATAAATTAATTAAAGAAGAAATCATGACAACTATTACTGAGAAACAAACCATGAACTGGTCTTATGTTGCAGGAACAAACACAAGGATGGATTCCTTATGCTGCAGGAACAATATAAGACTTAGTTTGCACTGAAAATTTCAAGAATGAAATTCTAACTGATAAACAACAGGAAATAAACAACTAACTACAGATACTCACTAAGTGGGCCCCCTTAGCAAGCATCAACCAATTTATGCAAGAATTGAACTCAAAACTTCATCAGCTTTTATTCATAAACTTGGAATCATATACATGGTCATTCCGCTTGTAAGAAAACTAACACAAAACTCTGTTTCTCATTATAATACTAATCTAAACATACTCTATTCTATTCTCTTGTCTAGTCTAATCTCCTCTAATCTAAAAAATCTCATGTTCACTCACGCAGGAGGAACACTTATTTATAGAAAAGAAACTAACTACCTAACTCTAATAAAGAAAGAAGTGGACATAAATGCTTCCTAATACCGAGGAACATAATTCTCATAAATGAAAGCATATCTGTTCAACCGATTTAGAGAGAATCTAGCATTCCACTCTTCCTAGATTAAAGACCATTTAGATTTCCTCCCAATGACCCAGACAAAGAGTATTCGCTGGAACAACTTCCTCGATGCCGTGCTGGAAATGGACTTTATTGCAGGGCCGAGATCTGCTGCACTTTGACTCGTTCATGCTATTTGCAACAACCTGCGAAACACATGGCGACAAAGGTGAAAGAAAGCATGTATATAATAACATGATACACATTCATTAATCACACACATTAAATCCATCTCATTTATCCAAAAACCACATGCATCATATCAGTCAATTGGGAGGTCAAACAAGGAAATGAATATAAACACACAGATATTAAGCTGTAGGAATATAGGAATGGGTTGCCATAGGATACTACCCGATTTTAGATAAAAATTTAATAATCAAGAATTAAAACAACCATTAACAAAAGAGTAAGGGTATTTAAAAATACATCATGATATTCAAATTAGGAGCATATTTCAGGCTCATCATTTTCCCCTACTTATCCTAATGATGGTCCTCCAGCATTAAGCTTTCTGGTTGTTTCTCTGAAATCGGTAGGAGTAGCATGGCCCTGCATTGAAGTTCCAAACTTGTAGTAGAAGCCTTTGTAATTTTGCCATCTTTCATACCTGTGAGCTTCTGTATCTTAATTAAAATTTTTGGCCAAATAAGGGTACAGTGGCCACATCAAAACCAAAGGTCGAAATGTTAATGGAAACCATAATTCAAACCTTTCTTGGAGACCCGACTGTATATACCTTTTTGACCTTCTGATGGCTAGTCTAAAATTCAGAGGGCTACGAGGCTCATATTTTCTCAGACCAATAGTTAGTTTCTCCCATCTTGTTTTAACTCTGGAAGATGAAAGCTTCCAAAAAAAATATGTTTGGTCTTTAAATTCATCATATACTTGCTTCCTGAGATCAAATATTTTTATTCTTGCTGCAGGATCATAGAATCCATATGCAATAGTAAGCCAAGTTCTCAAAACTATTTGAGGATCTGAGCTTTCAGGTCATAGGGGAATAGGTTCTTTCCTTTTAGCTTCCTTATAATCCTCTAATTGCTTCCCATAGTTAATTTCATTAGCCGCCCAAGACATAAGTGACCTTAGATGAATGTCACCAATGTAGAGAAGCAGATTCCATTCTGTTTCAAAGGGGATTAACAAACCATGCAAATAAAATTCACATAAAGAATTTCTTAGCCAATTGGGTGATGTCTGATATGCATCATAAAATTCTTTAGCTGAGTGAATGTCAGGGTCCAAATTTTTGGAAATTCTCATTAATTGGAACCACAAAAATTGCTCTTTAAGGCACATTGCATACACCGTAGGTGGTGGTCTACATTCCATAATTTTTCTAGCTACCTTCATCATTTCATTCATTTTCTCCTTCATTTCTTGGATTTCTTGTTTTTGTCTTTCAATTTCTTTTTTAAATTTCTTCTTCTCTTCTTCCCAAAGACTTTGTTGAAGTTTAGTTTTTGCCAAATGACAGAAACTCAAAGTCGGAAGTGTAACAGGCCTCCAGGTAATTTTAAGATATTCTAAATACTCAATCAATAATGTTCTTTTATGCACAACCAATGCACGACAAGGTTCAGAGGGCAATGGTGTTTCATTGAATACTTCAGTTTGTTCAAGTTGTTCTTCCTCTTGCTGCTCAAGAGGGGATTGTGCTTCTCCTGAAATTTTCTCAACTGCATCAGCCAAATCATTAAGACTTGACATCCTCCTTTCATTACTACAACCATGTTGTGCTTCCTCAACTTCCTCTGTTTCAGTTTGCAATTCTTCAGGAATAACAGAGGAACCGTGTAGAACATTCTCAAATACATTATGAGAATAATTATGACTAAACTCTTCAGACTCCTCAGAAATGACTATAATTTCTTGTTGGATGGAGGTTGAGGGAATTTTACTCAGTTTCCTTGTTGAAGCTCTTTTTGGCAATGTAGTAGTCGCAGGAGGTTCTTTCATAGCTTTCCTTTTTCTAACTTACCTAGGGGATTCAGACTTAGTAGGAGAGGATGATGATGAAATTGTGGTGGCAACAGTTGTTGCTACAGGGAAAAGTGAGGTAGAACATTTTCGCTTTTGTGTATGAGGGCTTGTTTCTAGGGTTTGCTCAGCCCTAGATGACTCTCCTACTTTTGTTTTCCCTTTTTATTTTCTTGTAGCAGACCTAGTTTTTACTTGGGTAGAGGGCTCTAGTGTGGAGGCTGCACGACTAGGTGCTATAGGAGCAGATGATTCTTGCTCTGCTTCCCTACGCATAGATTCTACTCTCTTTTTCTTTTTCTTGGGCTATGCAGGGAGTGCTCTAGGAGGTTTTGGAGGTTGTAGTCATTTCTGGGCAACAAATTCTTGCCAAGAAAGGGGTGATACATCCCTCAGGGAATGCTTAATCAATAATTTAATAAGGGCATGATGGGTGATAGAGTTGTCTTTACCCTTCCATGTTTCATGGGCACTACATTTCAAAAGATTTAACAAAAAGTTTGGGACATTGACAACTAAACCGTGCCTCATATGAATCAATAGTTTAAAATGATGAGAATGCAAATAGGAAAAACGTCCCTGACAAGTCAAATATCTGATTATGAAGGAGACATATTCTGAGTATGGATAAGGCAGTGACACCCGTTTGCATCCTTGCTTTGAAACCTCTAAGGCTCCATCTGTTGGCAATGTGAATTCTGCCCTAGAAGAGACAACGTCCCTTCCTGAAGGAAAGTTCTCTCCTACTGCTGGAAGCCCAATTACTTTAGAAATCCACTCTTCTATAACGACTACTATTAAACCCCACACTATAGCTTCTCCCTCTGAAAGAGTTCTCAAAAATTCACCTTCAACTTCCTCATTAAAGGAATCTATCCTCAGAAAATAATTCAGCCATCCGCAAATACTGAATGCTTGAACCACTTGAGGATCTTGCGTCAAGGCTTCATGAGCTGCTGGCTCATGTCTTACTAGCTGACCATCCATATTCATAAATTGTCTCTGCTAAAATTCCTAAAACTCAACTTCTTCTGAAAATTTGAAAAAAACTTTTTCTTCGCTCCGCTTCTTTCTTTTCGGCTTGTTACCTTTCTTTACTTACCAAGAATGATATAAAAGATAATTGCATGCAATGATTTTTAGAAACTACTTAAATTAAGCAATTAAATTTTGATCAGGGTAAAAGCACATAGTCATTCTTGGCAAGTACAAAAACTATCTTTAACAGACGTGGCAATGACAAAAGAAAAAGATTTGAAACAGATTATCCCCACCCCCTACTTAAGATTTGGCATGTGTCCACACATGTGCGAAAGGATAGGCGAAGAATAGGCAGTGATGACTGATAGACACATTGTAATCAATGAAATAAATGAATGATGTGACAAATAAAAAGATATCATGTACCTTGTAATAAATGCCCGTAGATGTTGGGAGATATCACAGCACAGCCTGAAATGGCTGCTGGAAAAGAAACCATAAATGAAGGTGGTACGACAGGATGGATGACGTGGAATAAAATGGAATGAATGATGGTGATGGATAACAAAACAAAGAAAGTGGCCTCCTTAAAAGGAAACCTTTATTATGGGCATGTAGCATAGAATTTTAAAAAGATGCTGCAGGAAGAAGACATAAGCCTTTTGCTGCATGAACATTAGTGACTCCATCTAAAACAAACTGCTTCATAAATTCTTCTTTGGATATTGGCTTATGATACAACCGAAGACGATGTCCATTAACCAATAGCTTGAATCAGACAAGATCTATTGTAGCCAACTAAACTGAACCATTATCAAACACATTCTCTATTTCATAAGGACCAAGCCATCTTTTCGTGAGTTTACCTTGATTTTCCTTGTACCTGGAGTCATATAGCAGCGCCCAATCACCAGTAGAGAAATGCTTAGTTATGATATTGTGGTCATGCCATTCTTCCTTTGTTGCTGGATAGCTTCAGTATGCTACAGGGAAGCTTTCCTTATCTCATCCAATGCATTCAACTGCAGGAGGCGTTCCTTTTGGGATTCTGAAAGATCAATGTTAAGCTGAAGAGCAGTCCTTAAGGTTTTATGCTCAAACTCTATTGGCAACATGACAGTTTTTCCATAAAGTAACTCAAAAGGGGTAAACCTTGTAGTTGTTTTTCATGCTGTCCTATAGGCCCAGACTACTTCTGGAAGATGATTGCTCCAATATTTCTTGTGTAACTGTACTGTTTTTGTAAGGATTGCCTCTAATTCTCTGTTGGTAACCTCTGCCTGACCATTGGCTTGAGGGTGACAGGGGCTTGACTTTCTATGCCTGATCTTGTAATCATTCATCAATGCAATGATTAAGTTTGATGTAAACTGAGCTCCTTCATCAGTAACAAGTTCCCTTGGGACTCCAAACCTAGTAAAAATCTGCTCATATAGGAACTTAACAACTTTATTGTCACCGGCATGTGTCATTGCTTTCACTTCCACCCATTTGGTTACATAATCAGTGCAAACCAAGAGGTAGGATTTCCCATTGGATGGAGGATCAATAGGCCCAACAAAATCTATGGCCCACTTATCAAAGGGACTAACTACCACTTGCGGATACATGGGCATTTCATCAAACCTTGTTGGTCTCCCCATGCATTGACATCTGTCACATTTTCTGGTGTAGGCTACAACATCCTTGTGTAGTGTGGGCCAATAGTACCCTATGTTAAGCACTTTCATTGATGTTCTCTTTGATACAAAGTGCCTACCACATGGATCATCATGACAAGCATGCAAAATTTCATAAGTCTCATCTTCCCTAACACACCTTCACATGACTTGGTCAGGTCCTGTGTAAAATAAACAGTCTGCAATCCATGAAAAGTTAAAACTTTTCTCAATCAACAGCTTCCCGTCCTTTGGTGAGAAGTGAGCTGGGATCTTATTGGCTACTAAATAATTTGCAATATTTGCATACCATGGAGTTTGAGCAGCAATAGAAAATAGATGTTCGTCAGGAAAGCTATCATCAATTACCTTAGAGGTGGCAGGTGTAGTTGTATGAAGTCTTGACAAAAAATCAGCCACCAATTTTGCCCTGCCTGGTTTATCAATAACTGTGATGTCAAATTCCTGCAACAATAGGAGCCATCTTGCTAATCTGCCAGATATGACAGGCTTATTCATGAGGTACCTTATTGCTGCATGACTTGTATAAACAAATATTTGGTAACCAGTGGCATAATGCCGAAACTTGTTTAGGGCATACACAACTGCTAGCAATTCTTTCTCTATGACAGTATAGTTTAATTCTGGGCCTTGAAGGTTTTTGCTAATGAAATATATGGCATGTTCTATGGAATTCTCTTTCTATCCTAAAACTGCCCCTATGGCATAATCAGATGCATATGTGTGTATATGAAAGGGAAGACTCCACTTTGGTCCTTGAAGAACAGGTGCTTGAGTAAGTAAGTTCTTAAGCTGTAGGAAAGATTTTTCACAGGCCTCAGTCCAGTTAAATTCACAATCCTTAGTCAATAAGGCATATAATGGACTGACTATTTTGCTGAGATCTTTGATAAATCTTCTATAATATCCAGCATGTCCTAAGAAGCTTCTAACATCCTTCTGTTTCATAGGTTTTTGTAAAGTTAGAATGACTTCTATTTTTGTAGGATCAACTTGAATTCCTGTTGGAGAGATATGATGGCCTAAAACAATTCCTTCTTGCATCATCATAAAACACTTCTCACTATTTAAAGACAAATTGTGCTCCTTACATCTTTTCAACACTTTCTCCAAATTTTCTAATGCTTCTTCATAAGTAACTCCATAAGTGGTGAAGTCATCCATGTAGATCTCCATAGAATCATGAGAAATGTTAGCAAAAATACTAATTACTGCCCTTTGAAATGTTGCAGGTGTGTTACACAAGCCAAAAGGTAGGACAGAGTAGGCAAAAGTTCCCCATGGACAGGTAAAAGTTGTTTTGTCTTGATCTCTAGGGGCAATTTTAATTTGATTATACCCACTATATCTATCCAAAAAGGAGAAATACTTTTTACCAAACAATGAGTTTAGCACTTGATCAACAAATGGCAGTGGAAAGTGATCCTTTTTAGTTGCTGTGTTTAGCTCTTTGTAGTCTACACAAACTCTCCATTTTCCACCTTTTTTAGGAACGATCACCAATGGAGATACCCATTGACTGTCTAAAATGGGGTAGATAAAACCAACATCGAACAATTTTTGGAGTTCATTTTTAACTATTTCTCTGAGAGCTGGGTTTATCCTTCTTTGAGGCTGCCTAATAGGTGAACAGTCTTCCTTAATGTAGATCCTATGAGTACAGAGTTGAGGATATATCCTCTTCATATCCCCATAGTCCCATGCAAAAGCTTTGTGTTGATCTTGTAGTATTTTAACTAGGGTAGTTTGTTGAGATTGAGGCAACTTATTATTGATATTCAGACAGTGGCCTAGAGACAACTCAATTTGCTTGGTAAGATCATTCATGGAGTCTACTGATAAAGGTAGTGTCTGTATTTCTTGTGGAAGCAAATGTTGATAAACTGCAGGAATTTTAAGTGGCAGGCTCTCAGGATTTAGTTGCTGCAGGAAGCACTATTGAGGACAGTTATCTAAAACAAATAGGCTACTCATATCAGGGTTAGACTTCAAAACTTGTAAAAGCAGGTCATCCTCACTCTGAAGTTGGGAAAATGGATTAGTTTGCAACATCATTAAGTGAGCCAATGAACTGACTTCTTTAGTTTCCTCACTTAAATCTGGCCAAATTGGCTAAGACAAGTCTGGCTGAGGCTGGGCAGGTGGGTATAAAGCCAATTTCTTTGTTGACTGACCATCAGAAATTGTCATGTCTCCTGAATGACATCCTATAAAAGCATTAGCTGTGGCTAACCATGGTCTACCTAGGATGATAGGATATCCTCCCAAAGTTGCCTTAGTGGACAATATGGTGAAATCTGCTGGGTATTCCCAAGACTCAACGTTGACAATTATATCTTCTACCATGCCATCAGGTGTTACTATGGAACTATCAGCAAGCTGCAGGATGGTAGGTGTAGACCTAATGGTTAGGATATTCAAATACTCCATATTATGCTTGGTCTTTACATTGATGGCTGCAGCAAGGTCAACCAAAACATTCTTTACTATTTGACCATTAATATTTATTTGTACCATAGGACTCCTAGGGTCAGCATATTTTGGCATAACTACATTCCCTAGCATAATATCTGCCAAATGTCCTCGAACATGGATAGTTTGGGGATCCTTTTTCTTTCTTCCAAGTTTCTTCAAACATGCCTCCTTAATGGCTTTCCCATAAATTGGGACATCTTTAATGGCTTGAAAGAGGGGAATTTGAATGTGTACATTCTTTAGCTGATCCAAAATATCAAAGGTAGGCTCTTCCATAGACTTGGGTGTAGTGACTTGCAATCTTTGAGGAAAAGGTGGTTTGGCTTGATGCTGCACGACAAGCTCCTTAGAGATAGTATCTGATATAGGTATATGTTCTACAGGACCAGTAGGTTGTTCAGAGGCAGGGTCTAGAATCTCAGTAATTACTGGTGGTTGTGGAGTAAGTAGAGTGGTTCCAGACCTGAAATGGATATCATTAATATTCAGGGCATTAGCTGGATATTGATTGGCTTCTGCAAAATACATAGGCTGTTGTTGTAGCTACTTATTATTAGGATTTGACAATGGTTGAGTAGGCATAGGCATTTGTTTTGGAGGGCCAATATTTGTTGTAGGTGCCGCAGGAGGTGGCATGAGGGCCAAAGGTTGTGGCTGCTGAAGCTGCAAAATTATAGGGGATTGGCTCTGCCATTGTTGAGAACCTCTCCATTGAGGATTCTGCTACCAGTTACCTTGGGGTGAAGTCCATTGTCCTTGTGGCTGTTTCCAACCTCCTTGAGGAGATTTCCATTGAGGACTTTGATAGTTAGGCCAGTGTGGTTGAGAGGTATTCCAAGGTGGCGATGGGCCGTATGTAGGTTGCCATTGGTTGTTGTAATTAGAGTAAGGATTACCAAAAGTCAAGGGGTCTTGAGGCATACCTTGTCTTTGAGCCCATAAGCATCTTTCTGCAACATAGAATACTTGGTCATCATCACCCTCTACTATTTTAAAATCAGTAGGTAATTGCTTAGCCTCCAGGTTAGCCACCATCTTACATCTGCATTCACATTTCTTCTATCGGCAATGTGGATAGAACTTAGCCAAGATTGCTTTAGCTTCCTCATGTTTCTTTCAGGCTTGCATAGTATCCAACTGTTTAGCCATGTTGTTTATGATATCCTGCTTAAGATTAGACAACTAGTCAAAGAGGAGCCAAAGCAAAGGAGAGCCTTATTAAAGGTAAGGTGCAAAATACTTGGAAAGGTGTGCAAGTTTATAGTGGATTCAGGGTCTACTGATAACATAATCTCAGAAGAGGCAGTGAGGAAGTTGAAGTTGGAGAAATTACCCCACACTAACCCTTACAAGGTGACATGGTTGAACAAAGGGCAGAGTGTTCTTGTCAATGAGCAAACAACGGTGGAGTTCTCCATTGGAGGGTACAAAGACAAGTTGATTTGTGATGTGTTGCCCATGGATGCATGCCATCTTCTATTAGGCAGACCATGGTAGTATGGCAGAGGAGCCATTTATGATTTTTAAGGAGAACACTATCTCTTTCAAGAAGGATGGAAAGACATTCAAACTATAGTCACTGTCAGATGAGGAAGAAGGACAGTCAAAGACCCCTAGTGTCTTATTAAGCAGTGGCAAGGAGTTCATCAATACTCTACACAAATGAGGGGAAGGATATGTGGTCATGGTGCAACCCAAGTAGGAAGACAAGACTAAGAAAACAGTCATACCAGAGGCAGTCTAGAAGTTGTTAGAACAATTCAAAGACATAGTTAGTGATGGAACACCAGCAACCTTACCTCCAAAGAGAGCCATCAGTCATCAGATTGACTTCATACCAGGAGCTTCATTGCCAAACAAATCAGCTTACAAGCTTACACCAGATCAGAACTTGGAAGTAGCTAGGCAAGTGCAGGAGTTGTTAGATCAAGGACTAATTAGGAAGAGCATCAGTCCGTGTGTAGTATCAGTGGTCTTGGCAACCAAGAAAGGTGGTAAGTGGAGACTATGCATTGATTCTAGAGCTATAAACATAATCACAATCAGGTATAGGTTCCCTATTCCTAGAATTAAGGACTTGATGGATTGTCTTGGAGGAGATCAGTACTTCACCAAGTTGGATCTCAAAAGTGGATACCATCAGATCAAAATTAAAGATGGGGATGAGTGGAAGACAACCTTCAAGACAACTGATGGGTTGTATGAATGGAGAGTTATGCCATTTGGCCTTTCTAATGCTCGTATCACATTCATGAGGCTCATGAATGAAGTGCTCAAAGACTTTATAGGGATATTTGTGGTGGTATATGTAGATGATATACTCATCTTTAGCAAGATAGCAGAAGAACATCTTAAGCATGTGGAGTTGGTTCTTAAAAGATTGCAGGAAGAGAGGTTAGCCATCAACCTAGAGAAGTGTGAGTTCTTCAAACAAGAGCTTGTGTATTTTGGGTTTGTAGTATCCCAAGGTTCATTGAAGATGGACCCAAGCAAGCTAGAAGCTATCCTAAATTGGCCTACACCAACTACTGGGACAGAGGTAAGAATTTTTCACGGATTAGCTCAGTTTTATAGGAAATTTATATGGAACTTTAGTGGCATATGTGCACTAGTACTTGATACTATGAAAGGTGGCCTAAAGACTAAGTTCAAGTGGACACTAGAAGCTGAGAAGGGTTTTGAGAAATTGAAACAAGAAGTGGCAACTCAACCCATCCTTTTGTTACCTAGTTTTGATAAGTTATTCACTGTGGAATGTGATGCCTGTGGAATTGCAGTAGGAGGAGTTCTAAGCCAAGAAGGCAAGCCTATAAATTTCTTTAGTGAAAAGCTCAATGAAGCTAAGAAGAAGTATTCCACCTATGACCTAGAACTATATGCTCTAGTACAGTCACTTAGGAAGTGGAGGCACTATGTCCTACCTAAAGAGTTTGTTGTGTTTACTGATAATCAGGCACTTAGCTACATCAACACTCAAGAGAAGTTGAGCAATAGAAATTTGAAATGGATGGAATACATCCAAGCTTTCACTTTTACCATCAAACACAAGAAGGGACAGTTGAACAAGGTGGTAGATGCACTAAGTAGGAGATTGCTAACAGTGCAAGAGATACAAATAAAGAGCATTGGCATAGAGAGTTTCAAGGATCTCTATGGGGAAGATGAAGACTTCTCAGAGGCACACAAGGTATGTTCTGACTTTGAGAATCACTTTCATAGTCAATACTCAGAGTATACATTGCAGAGTGGACTGTTGTTCAAAGGGAATTAGTTATGTGTTCCAAGAGGATCAATGAGAGAGAATCTCATCTAGGAGAAGCACAATGGTAGTCTTAGTGGTCACTTTGGTATCAACAAGACAATGGAACTAGTGCAAAGGTTCTACTATTGGCCTAAGTTTCCAAGGGATGTCAGGAGGTATGTGGAGCAATGTGTAGTGTGTATGAAAGCCAAAGGGGGAGCCAACAATGCAGGTTTTTATCAACCTCTACCCATTCCTAAAAAACCATGGGAATGCATTGGCATGGACTTTGTGGTAGGACTTCCTAAGACAAAGACAGGGTTTGATAGTGTCTATGTGGTGGTAGATAGGTTCAGTAAGATGAGTCACTTTATTCCTTGCAAGACCACCCATGATGCTAGCTACATTGCTCATCTTTTGTTCAAATAAATTGTAAGGATCCATGGATTGCCATTGAGCATTGTCTCAGACAGGGATGTGAAGTTCATGAGTCATTTTTGGAAGACTCTATGGAGCAGATTGGGTACTAATTTGTCTTTTGGATCAGCCTACCATCCTCAGACTGATGGGCAAACCGAGGTGATCAATAGGGTGTTAGGTAACCTTCTATGATGCCTAACCAAGGAGTATGGACAGACATGGGACATGGTCATATCACAAGCTGAATATGCCTACAATGACAGTGTGAACCAAACCACAGGTAGAAGTCCTTTTGAAGTAGTGTATGGAATGCACCCAAGAGGTGTGTGTGAAATTAGAGATTTAGGAGCTATGGAGCACATGAGTGGCCATGTTGAGGATTTATCTCAGACCATGAAGGAGATTCAGGAACTGTAGACACCCAAAAATGTCCTCTTACAATACCTTATCACAACATTACATCATTTAGACATATTGTAGCATGTTCTACCCTAGGTACCCATGTCATCATCTAATTAGTTGAATAAATCTTATTTATTTGACTAATTTCATTCATAATCCCTCCATTCTTCCAATGTCAATTAAATAATTTATATTATTTAATTAATTAAATCATTTTCATTCACAAACCATCCATTCTTCTAATGTTAATTAAATAATTTATATTATTTAATTAATTAAATCATTTCCTTTCATAATCCCTCCATTCTTCTAATATTAATTAAATAATTTATATTATTTAATTAATGAAATCATAAATCCAACGCTAATTAAATAAATCAAATATTTATTTAATTAATAAAATCTTAAAAGGATATTCTCGCTTTCTTTCCAAATTAGAACTCGTGTGTATCTAATTAATTAATTTAATTAGATAATTCATCACTTATCCTTCTCGTCTTTTTCAAGATTTATTTCCTTTAAAATGAAAAATCAATATCTTTCTATTTTATTAGAATCTTATCTCATACGAAGTTGCATTTCCTCTTTTGTCAAAAAATCAAATCAAATCAAATCTTCTTCTTTGTCCATGTCGAAACTCTATAAATACGGCCTCTCATAAGCCATTTAGGATCGAATTTTTTCAGTACCCCCACTCTGTCAAAATCATTCTTCAATCTTCCATCTATCACCTCCACCCTTATCGTTATGCTGCAATAGTGAGCAATCAACATTCCGTCAACAGTCAAATCCTTCAAAATCATGCATTCTTATGCGAGATTGAGAAGAACAATGGAGTGAATCCCTGGTGACATGCATGTTTGTTTAGATTAGAATATTCATTTTGCATGTGTATGTTTTACAGGTAACTGCATTGAGGATGGTGAAAATCTGAATCTTAATCTAATAAGATCTCAGATTTTAGATTTTTCCCCTATCTACATTGGTGAACCAAGACCTGCAAGCACTATTTTACCACCTTTCGTCCTAACATAATTATGACATTTTAATTATGTTTCTAAGCCACATTCAACTATTAATTAAATGATTCATAATTATTTAATTAATTCATAATCTCTCATTCTTCATGATTATTAAATAAATAAATCTTATTTATTTATCTAATATGTCACTAATTATCAAAGTCTTCTTACAATTAAATAAAATCTTATTTATTTAATTAATCATTATCTTTAATGTCTTCTTGATTATTAAATGAATATATTTAAAATATATTTATTTAATGTGTCACTAATTCTTAAATCCTCTTAATTAAATAGATTCAATTAATTTATTTAATTAGTTAACTACTTCTTCTAAATTAAATAATTATTTTAATTATTTAATTGTGGCATGTGACACTTATATATTTTTAAATAAAACAAATCATTTAAAAATATCTCACATACTTAACTGATTCTTCATTTAGTAATTAATTCCAAAAATCAATTACTTCTTATCTCACAAAATCCATATTTTGAATTAATTTAATTCAAAATGGAATTATTCTTATACAAATCAAGTAATTTCTAAAATTACTAATTTTCTAAAATCTCATCCTCTTGTCTTCTGATTTTTACTAATTTAATCTCAACTGTCATGTTCAGTCTTGATTTAATTCATTTAATTAAATCTTATTCACACATATGGGTATTTTTCCCTAACCCTAATTGAGGGTTGCCTTATTGAATCTCGACCTTTGATTTTAGGGCATTCCTCAAGTCTCTCATCTTGCTCATCCATTCAAGATTGCATTTTCTATAAAATGGCAATCTTGATCTCATTTTCGGATTGATCATTTGCTTAATATATTTTTATTATAGGCATTCTCACATCTGAGGTTTTTATTACTATTTGCATATTAGGATTGATTTGCTAATTTGCACATTAGTTTGTTTTTCAAATCCTTCAAAGGCTTTTGCTAAGGCTAGGCATATAGAGTTGCTCACACAATCTGAGGGCATCCATTCATCAACAACAAGCTTGAGGAGGTGCAATGGAAGTCGGCCATGGAGCGTAGGAATGGGTGAGATCTTTCCAGTTCTTACATTTCTTTATAGTTTCTCCTTTGCATTTCATTGTATGATGTTACTAACTTGTAGGTACAACTAATCCATTGATTCTATCTTGCAAGAATTTAATCGTCATTACATTGGTGAACCCGACAATCTAATACGCTTTTTGCAGGTTTTGTACGGCCTCAATTTTTTTTTTGCAGGAATAGGTACGAAACGCTGCATTCATGCAACACAATCGCTCTGCTATGCCGCATTAGACTTCTCGTGCGACGTAATCGCTTTGCTGCACCGCATTTTCCTTTGCGTGTGACACAAATGATATTGTGCACCGCATTCGCCACTACGAAAGTCGCATCTGACACAACGCATCTGCCAAGCCGCATCCGCCATACCACGCCACAAATGACTGGTAAATATCTTTTTTAATTTTTAATTTTTTAATCTGGATCCGACGTATCCACGGCCAGAAATTGATTAGTTCTTTTTTTTTTTGGATTAAAAAGAACCAACCCTAGGATAAACATCTAATTGGAAATCTATCAATCCTAGGATAGGCAATCTAACTTGGAATTTATCAACCTAGGATAGTCATCACACTTTACTTTTGTTTGGATTAAAATAAACCCCATGTTTTTGTGAAGCAATATCTTCACTTAGAATAAAAAACTTTCATTTGGGTTTAAAATTGAATATTTGTTTACTGTGTTTGTGTGGATAATAGGCATATGCTCTCCCCTTTACTAGGTGATCAAAAATCCAGACTTATCCATTTTTATTTTCAGCATTTTACTGCTTTATGACAACCTTTAGAAGGCTTGCCATAGTGGGAAAAAGTACTCACCCTACGGGAATGACCTAAGTGGGAACAACCAAAGCCAGGTTTTCCAACCCACTATAATCAAAAGCGAATTCGGGGAAAGTCCGCATTTGATAGAAATCAACCCACATTCACCATATTATGTCACAATCGACACTTTTTAAACCGCATTTGACTCTGTGAGCCGCATTCACTCTGTCGTACCGCATTTGATGCGATGCATTTGCTAGAAACAGAAAACAATTCCTCACTGTCAAAAAATAGAAAGTCCACAACTTGTCTTCAAATCCAATCCAGTCTTCCTTCACTGATTACAGTCCAAACCAGACTCTGAATTGCTCAATTTTCCTCAAACATTACATGTTAGGTACCATTTTAGGATCACAATAGGGTTCCTTTTCTAGTCCATTAGATTGCATTGATAGCTTCACCTTAGACATTTACTTTTGCAGATTTTAGGAGTTGACTCTTATCAATCATTGTCCAAACTTTGCATTCAATAGTAGGTTATCATTGGACCCAATTACCTTTGTCACTTTGTCAATCCTTTTGTGAATCATTTCCCACTCAATAGTATAGTGTGGAAATTTCACTTTGTCCTATTTATAGTCCTTTTACGGTCCATTGGTCTTCCAAATTTGAATCATTGCCAAAAAATTTGTGTGCCCAAGTTTGTCCTCTTTAGATCTATCATTAGTAAGTACATCTTAAGATCATTTATTGCATACCATTTGGCATCTCTATTTTCACACCACTTGCATCCACAAGCCTTTAGTCTTGCTTGCATTCCATAGCATCCTTTAAAAATCCAAAAAGAAACCAAAAACATAGTCTCATACTTAGATCATTCTCTCCATCATCCCAAGTTGAGAAAAACTTTGTATGGTTGAAACTAGATTATAGAAAAATAAAAGACTCATGGATCCTTTTAGACAAGACACCAACTTTCTTGAGTTCACAACGGGCATGGACTCATTTGCTAATGCCACGAACAATCCTTTTTTTGACATGGAAAATTCCAACTTCAATCCTTTTAGTGAGATGAACATCCCATCATCTCCATCACATCTTTTTGAACTATTTATCTGACGAGATCAAAATGGGGACATCTTTGAAGAAGACATACAAGCTGCTGCCCGAAACGCAAAAGTAGCCTCTTTTATGGAAGAAATGGTCTTAAATGACTCTTCTAGATTCCTAGCTATGCTCCTTGACCAAGGGGCTAAGTTACCAAAGGGATTTGATCTTAACACTCTTAGAGCAACTTCTCCCACTTCACCATCACACAATTCTTCCATGGGAGCCTCTTCACAAAATGTCATCAACACAATCAATGCTACCTCCCTTGGTCAAGATACCACCACAACTAATGCAACCACCACAACCAAAACAACATCTATTGGGGGATCATCTTCCCAAACCAACACCACATCACAATCCATCTCCCAACAAACATCCACCATCCCTTCACAAACAATGGGTGCAACCACATCAAACCTCTTTGGAACTTCATCTAGTTCCATGAGTACATCAACAAACTTGTTATTGGGTTCCTCAAGTGCCATAGCAACCAACTCATCCAACCCTTTTGGGAGAAACAAACGAAGAGTTTTCATTCAAGGCACCCAACCTAATTACTCACAAATTAATACCAACATTCTTGTGGCCCAAAACACCAACATTCCTCATGGCCAAAATGCATTACTTGGGCAAGGCAATCAAGGCGCTCAATCTTTCGCTCCATTTGGGCATCAACAAGCTCAAAATCAACAAGGCCTTCAATCCTTCACTCCATTTGGACATCAAAAAAATCAAAACCAACAAGGCCCTCAAATTCAGTCCAACATGGCAGGATATCACATCCCCACTTATGCTTCTCAAGTCCATATGCAGCAGCACATCCCTCATCAAAACACTCATTTCCAACAACTGCCTAATCAAAACACTCATTTTTCTCACCGACAACCCATTCCAAATCAACACATCTCATCACAACAACTGGGAACTCAAGCCGCCCCTATCACCAACATCGGTAATGCTACCAACCATCCCATGGTGGAAGCACTCACACAACAATTCGCTGCTCTTCAAACACAAGTGGAGACCTTGCAACAATCCAATAAAAAGTCATACATGTCACATGACTTGTGTCCATATCCATTTGACACAACCTTGTATATGCCACCCTTTCCTCATGGATATGTGGTACCTCATTTTCCCAAATACAAAGGCAAAAAAAATCCCATTGAACACATAAGAGAATTCACCACTAGTTGCATGGACATTGCATATGAGCAAACTTATCTCATGAGACTCTTTTCTAGAAGTCTCGTAGGTCATGCACTAGAATGGTTCTCACTTTTTCCTAAAGGAATCAAAACATGGGATGAATTGGCAAAAAAGTTTGATGAAAACTATGCCTATAACATTGACACAAATATCGATATTGCCTCCTTATGCAGACTTACCCAAGAGGATGCAGGAGAGATTTTCATTCCATTTTTTCAAAGATGGAGAACCTTAGCAAGTAGATGTCTGGTAGAAATACCTAAAAAGGAGAAAGTGACCATGTTTGTACAAACTCTCCTAGGACCGCTAAGGTATGGCTTACAAGTCCATTGTTGCACCACCTTTGTTGACCTTGTTGAAAAGGTGTTCAAATTGAGAAAGCCTTGATCGCCAAAGGTGAATTAAAATATGGTGGAAAAACCATCAACACCACCACAAATAATAACCCAAGTAGCTCAAATGAATAAAAAAAATACTGGGTTAAGAACAAGCACATCACAAACGACGGTGTAGTTGATGCAAAAACCGTCAATGCAACAGGTCATGTACTCACAATCAAAGGAGTACAAAATCAAAACACACCTATAACTACACCAACACCAACTGCCAATGCTATCCAAAACAATCATGCACAATCTAATCAAAGGCAGTTGCATCAACCCTGACAATTTCAAAAACACACATACACCCCTTTGGGTGAACCTATTGAAATTGTCTTAAAGAAACTTCTTCAAAATGGCGTCATAATGCTAGAAGAGCCAAAACCATATGACCCTGGTCAGTTCAAGCCATCATGGTGTGATGACAGTTCATTTTATGATTACCACCATGCCAAAGGGCACAAAACTTCCTCTTGTCGTCAATTGTGAAATTTGGTGCAAGACCTCATAGAGAACCACACCATTGAGTTGGGTGGTCAATCTTTTACATCAAATGCGGATCATACCATACACAAAAACCCACTGCAAGATTATGGTAAAGCTTCCTCGTCTGGCACAAAGAATACCAACAATCAAGCCAACCACATCCATCCGGCCTATAATACCATCTGTCCTACACACAATTATCCCGATGGTACCATTATCAACAATCTCTGCGCTGCTAATGAGGATGAGTGTGTTAATACCATTAACATTAAAAAGGCCCCAAAATGCAATGTAACCATGCGTAAAGGCAAGGTCACTATCCCAAGTCCTTTTGCCCATCAACTGAAAATCACCATACTTGGTCCATCCGCCAAACAACCAAATACAAAACCGGAGTTCAACATTGTTGAGCAGTTGAATAAAACACTTGCTCAAATATCCATTCTTGAACTACTCTGTATTTCACCTACGCATAAGGCCATCCTAGATAAAGTACTACAAGAGTCATCTGTCCCAACCAACATCGATGTCAACCACTTTGAAACTATGGTTGGATACCTGAATTCGCCTCATAATATCACCTTTTCGGACAGTGACTACTCCTCGCCCAAACCATCGCATAACAATGCCCTTCACATTGAGGTTTTTGTCCATAAGCATAAGGTTAGATGAGTCCTAGTAGATGGTGAAGTAGGATTGAACATCTGCTCTCTAAAATTGGTCAAAGATCTTGGTTTCTCTGAGGCATGTGTAGATGCTAGCAAAAGCATCGTCATCAAGGCATATGATGATGAAGAATGCGCTTCTAAAGGTGTTATTACAATTCCACTCTGGGTAGGACCAGTTATCATTGATACAACATGCCAGGTCTTGGATTGTGACATACACTATAATATCTTACTTGGTCGCCCTTGGATTCATGCTCTAAAGGATATTCCATCCACATACCACCAATGCCTCAAATTCCCTTTTGATGGAACTAAGATCACTATCCCAGGAGATCCAGATCTATTTCAATACTATACCAACCTGCAAGCCACTGCTGAGCACCAGGTGCCCATCAATCGGGAAGCCTCATCTTCCACCTCATCCAAATATATTGATCCATTGACACTCACAAAATCATCCATTCCATCTACCACACCATCTTCATTGGCCTCCATTCCAAGTAAAGACCTTCAGATCCAGGACCTTGGTTGTGGAGAGTTCAAATTAAATACGGCTTACTATATCACCACAATACCGAAGCCGCCTAAAGTCTATGGTAGACCATGTTTTACAGTTGAGCCCAAAAAAACTTTCAAGGTTCCACCAAAAAGTGTTTTCACACTATGGGGCGACATGGGTAATGAAGTCATTGACAACATAACTAACTAGATCTATAAAGACCCAGAGGAGTTACCTCCACTACCAGTGCATCTCTATGGAAAAGGGTATGAGATATGCAAGGCACTAGGTTTTGACGGAACAAGCAGCCTTGGAAAGAACAACAATGGAAGGAGGGAACCTGTTATCATAAAATCAAGACCAAAGTACATAGGGCTAGGGTTCGACCAACTCAGAACTGATGATCAATGTATCTATGAATTTTCAAGTAAGGACATAACGACAATAAAAAGTGTTGAGACAAGTGAAGAATCCCTAATCGAAACAGACTCCAATGAATGGGAATGGGGATTTGATAAAACCTTAAGTGACTATGACATTGACGAACTATTCCTAGAACCTGGTCAACTTTCATTTGAAGAAAGGTTCCGACAGGAATATAACATTGACCCTATTGATCGACATTCCAAAAAGAAAGAATGGGTAAGCATTCCTTAGAACCCAGAAGAACATAAAGTGTCGTCGGCAATACCTGAATCATCCCACCCTATTCTTGAGCCCACCCATGAGCCCAACTTATCTGAGCCCACTATTCATACTTCTGAAATGCCAACCACCAGTCACGAGAATTTTATCCCATATTATGAATTTGAATTCGATTCATCTGACTCAGAGTATGGACCATCCATTGCATCAGACATGAAAGTGGAAATTGACAACTTTGCCTTTACACTTGAGGCATCAATTTGCACACTTTCCACATCGTCCTCATCCTTTACCAACACTGACGATGGAATCCCCCTTGTTTACCCACAACTGATCGACTGGGACCAACAAGATCCACCAGTGATGGACATATTTGAGAACGACGAGGCAATTGCAGAATTCACGGGACTAAGAGAAGGTATTCCATGGGGGGATCACAAAACAGGGTTCTCCATAGATCTAGATTGTGTAGATTACTTCAGGGAGACTGTGCAATCCTCCAGTCGCAAAAATACAAAGAATAAAAAAGAAAAAAGAAATATCTTTAGGTGAAAACCGCAAGGCACCTTCTGACAGTAAAATAGTAAAAACAAAGGACGTATTCGAAGGTGAAAACCTCTCTGAGGTGCCTAAGGATGGAGGATTGGAATTTCTCCCCGTAACATAGGAAAAATCAGCTATGCTCATTGAGGACACAACAGAAGTTAACATAGCCACACCAGAGAATCCCAAAATGATTCTCTTGGCCGCATCATTGTCAGACGAAGAAAAACCTGAATTTACACAATTCTTCATAGACAAGAAAGTTAACTTTGCCTGGTCATATGCTAACATGCCAGGCTTGGATCCAGAATTGGTTTTACATCATCTTCCTTTAATCCCAAGAATCAAGCCAATCAAACAAAAGCTGCACAAAATGCATCCATAGATTGCACTACTTGTCAAGGCTGAACTAAAGAAATTACTGGATGCTGAATTCATAAGGTCAATAGACTATGCTGATTGGATATCCAATATTGTTCCTGTTACAAAGCCAAATGGACAAATCCTTATCTACATGGATTTCAGAGATTTGAATAAGGCTTTCCCAAAGGATGACTTCCCCTTACCAAACATAGACATGATTGTTGACCTCACGACAGGGTATGAGATGCTATCTCTTATGGATGGTTTCTCAGGCTATAACCAAATCCACATTGCAACAGAGGATCAACATAAAACGATATTCAATTGTCCTTGGGGAACATACTATTGTAATGTCATTCCTTTTGGCCTAAAGAATGCAGGCGCTACCTACTAGAGGGCTATGACAACAATCTTCCATGACATGATGCACATTCTAATGGAAGATTATGTGGATGACCTATTGGAAAAATCTTTGACAAGGAAAGAACATCTCAAAGTCTTGGACAAAGTTTTTAGACGGCTTGAGGATTACAAGGTTAGATTGAACCCAAAGAAATGTGTATTTGGAGTCACTTCAGGCAAGCTGCTGGGATACATAGTTTCGCACCGAGGCATTGAGGTTGACCCTGCAAAAGTAAAAGCAATTCTGAACATGCCTCCACCAAAGGGAATCAATGAGTTGCGAACACTTCAGGGCAGGTTGCAGTCTATTCACCAATTCATAGGACAGTTGGCAGATAAGTGTCAACCATTCCAATATTTGTTATGCAAAAGCATTCCTTTTGTATGGATGGATAAATGCCACATAGCCTTTGAACAAATAAAAGAATATTTATTGACACCACTAGTGTTGATGCCGCCTATTGAGGGAAAACCATTAATCCTATATGTCTCTGCAACGACAAATGCATTGGGGGCATTATTGGCGCAAAATGACCATGAAGAAAAAGAAAGAGCCATATACTACATTAGCCACACACTAATTGGATATGAGCTCAACTTCACAACCATTGAAAGGGCATGCCTTATAGTTGTCTTTGTGGCACAAAAATTAAGACATTATATGCTGAGCCATCAAACACATTTGGTAGCAAAGATTGACCCATTAAAATATCTACTAAGTCAAGCAGCATTGACAGGCCGTTTGGAAAAATGGGTCATGATATTAAGCGAGTATGACATACAATATGTGGAGCACAAGGCAATAAAAGGTCAAGTAATAGTAGATCAACTGGCAGATGCACCAATCCAAGCTACTCATCCGCTAATAACTGACTTTCCAGATGAGTCTATTTTTCAGGTAGAACTAGCTCTACCATGGAAACTATACTTTTATGGGTCCCACACTAGTCACGGCTCAGGAGCTGGCATATTATTTATCACACCTCAAGGGGATTCAATTCCTAAGTCATTTCGGATTGCCTTCCCTTGTACAAATAATATTGCAGAATACGAGGCATTGGTCATAGGTCTCAAAATAGCAATCAAATGGAAAATTCAAACATTGCGTGTATTTGGGGACTCCCAATTGGTCATCAATCAAGTGAATGATGACTATGACACAAAAGATGAGAAGTTGCTTCCCTACAAATGAATGGTGGATAGTTTACTGATGTATTTCAAAATGATTGCATTTGAACAAATCCCAAGAACACAGAATAAAGCAATCGATGCAATGGCTACCATTGGATCTCTCCTAGACATCCCTAAGAATGTGTCACAGTTTGAATTCTTAGTGGAACAACTACTAATGCCTGCATATGATATTCCTGAATTAGAAATGGTGTGCGAAATTGTTGGTCCCAGTTCGCCTTGGTATTAGGACATATATGACTATCTTGAATCCCAAACCCTCCCACCCAACCTGTCCAACAACCAACGGAAATCATTTATCTGAAAAGCGGCTAGACATACCATCGTCAGTGACACCTTATACTACCGTGGCTTTGACAACACCCTTCTTCACTGTCTCGACACTGATGAAGCCCAAATGACTTTATGAGAAGTACATGAGGGTATATGTGGATCTCATTTGAGTGGTCCAACCTTAGCTAGGAAAGTCACCAGATTGGGATACTACTGGCCGACATTGGAAAAAGATGCTCTTTAGTTTTTCAGAACATGTCGGAAATGCCAGGTGCATAGTGACCTAATTCATGCACTTGCACAAGAATTAAGACCGATCACTTCTCCATGGCCTTTTGCACAATGGGGACTTGACCTCGTGGGTAAGATCCATCCATCCTCTTCTAATGGCCATAAATTCATAATCACCACCACTGAGTATTTTACTAAGTGGATTGAAGTCGTCCCTCTCACTTACATCATCGGTAAAAAAATATCCAAGTTTATCTTGAATTACATCATTTGCTGGTATGGTGTCCCACAATCTATCATCACAAATAATGGTAGTCCATTCAAAAATCAGGATGTTCATGAACTCTGTGAGCGATTCCACATCCAATAGCAATTTTCCACCCCATACTACCCACAAGGTAATGACCAAGCTGAGGTGTCAAATAAAACAATCCTTCGCATTCTGAAGAAGACCGTCAACGACGCTGGCCGAGATTGGCACCTACAACTCAATCCTACTTTATGGGCCTATCGTACCAGCATCTGTACCCCTACTGAAGCCACTCCATTTTCCTTAGTCTACGGATCTGAGGCCATATTACCCATCGAGGTCAAAATTCATTCTCTCTGAGTTTCTTTGAAAGGAATGATTGATGATGAAGAGTACAGACATACTCACCTCCATGAGCTAGAAATGTTACAAGAAAGATGACAAAATGCCTTAAATCATTTATAGGCATATCAAAATCGTCTCTACCGAAGTTACAACAAAAGAGTAATGGTGAGAAAGTTTGAAATCGGTGACTTGGTTCTCATGCAAAACCTGAGAAATTAGGTGGACCGTGAAAAGCTTGGCAAGTTTGAGGCTAATTGGCTTGGTCCTTATATCATTACTGCCACATTTGGTTCTGGAGCTTATCAGTTGGCCGCACCTGATGGAGAACAACTGACATAACCCATTAACAACTTACATCTGAGAAAGTTCTACACATAGCATCAGAGAGCTGGGCTAAAAACCTACAAAATACAAAAAAATTGAAAAATACAAAAAAAATCATCCCTTGATGAAAACCTGGCAAACATGCGTCTTGGTGACACCAAAAAAAATAAAAATAAAAAAAATAAAAAAATGGCAAAAATAGTAAAAAGAAATGAATTCATCCAATAGTGAAAACCTGGCAAATAGGCGCTTTGGATAAGTACCATGGTGAAAACCTGGCAAACAGGCGCCATGCATAGTCGATCGTTGCTTCGCCATCTACTGCCACTCAAAATGACCTTTATCCATTTGTCATAATTACAAAGGCCGGGCACATTCACGACATCCGTCCTAAGTCCTGTCAATTTCGACCATGGTTAGCATTTGGTTGACATCATTCCTTGCATATCCTTGCCTTTGCCTTGCGTCCACCTATCTCCATACCTTTGGATTTAGATGATCCCCACTCTATCTAGGGGCAAGACCTTTATGATGCAACTGCAGTGGGTACCGCACATGATCCTACATTTTGAAAAAGTCTTGAAAAAATCCTAAAAATTTGAAAAAGTCCTGAAAAAAAGACCTAAATTTTTTAAAAGTGTCCTGAGAAAATACAAAAACATCCAAATCAATGTCAAAATCCAAAAGCAAAGTCAATCTAATCAATTCAATCGATCATGTCAATTAATCTTTGCCCTTGTCTGAACTATGTTGTCTCTGCGCATTTGCTACGTAGGCAAGATTCATCTTTGAATCCCTGAGATATTAGGTCAGTCCTTCTAGGTTTGTTGCAAAATAAATCATGATTCAAGCTTCTATCCTTCAGACAACGTCATTGGTCATGTCGAACTACGAGGTCTCTGAGTGCATGACGTAGGCAAGGCCATCAATCGATGGACCCCCGGGGCCACACTAGGTCAGTCCATTAGGGTTCATGGCACAACATTTTCACACACATCAAGCTATCTTCAAATCAAGCAAATCTTATGTCAATCTTGAATTATCAATCTATCGGCAAATCTGTTTCATCAACAATTTCAGTCAATTCAGCATGTCAGCAATGACATGTAGTCAAAATCCTATCAAAACAATTTATCATGGCAAAGCTTTGGGTTCTTCTTCAGATGTGTCCTCCTGAAGAGCAACTCTCATCAACTTCTTTATGCTTTTGGATGTGTCCTTCCTAAGCATCGTCATCATTATCTGGCATTTTGATGGATTCTCCTAACTCCGAGAATTGATCTCCTAGATATCAACATCATTCAGAATGTGTCCTTCCTGAATTTGATATTGCTCGACATTTAACAACACCTGACATTAAAACACTTGGCAAACACTTGACAAACTTTTTTTCTGTCTTTTGATGATTATCATGATATTAGTTCCTTATGTCTTAGGAACCACGACATATCATGATGATTATCTCTGTCTACTTATCACTCTACTATTAGTTTCTCCACGATGTCCTGACTTCAGGATTTAGAGAAGCAACGATGTAGTACAATGATTTTACTGTGTGTTTTTACTACCATGTGGCTAGTTTCTCAAGGATGTCCTATCATCGGGATTTAGAGAAGTAGGGACGTCTCATGATTAGTTTGGTTTTTCTGGCGGTTGGTCATGACAAAGTGACTAGGGGCAATTGTGTTCCTTGCATGAGTCATGATCATCCTTTGTCTCTGACTATTGATCTATGTGATGGTTCGACCTTGCACACTATTGATCTATGTCATATCATAGTGTTTGTCGACCATCATGAAATTTTTCACCCAATGATGATTAAAGAGCAACAAATAGAATAGCACTATAGCAAAGCTTTGAAGGAATTTTAATTTCCGCACTAACATGTATATCTTTCTTCACACTAACATCTATCTTCGTCTTCTCTTCTATGGTCCTCTGATGATATCCTGTGATATACAAAAACAAAGTTGCATACATAATGACATGAAAATTTCATATTCGCATCCCATATTTGCATAAATCAAATACCATAATTCACATTCATAAAACCATCATTTGCATCAACATATAAGCATCATAAATAAACATCTGCATTAGCATATAGGAATCACATCATCACGACATTACACAATGCATGCATACATTACCACATCCATAATTGCATTCATAAACAAAAGCATAATATCCATACATCTCAAAGCATCACATAAGCATCTCATAAAAGCATAGAGTACCATAACACATAACACCATATAGGCCACATCAAAACTGCATCGCATATATATAATCTCAAAAAAAATGTTATGTCACAGGATAGTGTCATATGATATCCCAAAAATAGAGCTTGTAGGCTCGAATATCAAAATATACATGTGTCTAAAAGCAAGTCCTAAGATGACCCTCCTCCATCCCATGGAGGTGAACTGCGAGGTAACTGTGACTGATCCATCAAGTGGAATGTGACCTAGATAGGTGTCCTCTCCTGTGTCTCACTCTGGGATCCCATGGGATCAGTAACAGGAGGCTGACTCTGCTCTGCCTGGTGTCCTAATGACACTGATCTGTGCCCATGCTTTGATCTGTGTCCATGCTCTGACCTGTGACTATGACCTGATGAGTGCCTATGAGAGCTATGAGATCTGTGGCTTGATGATTGCCCTAATGTAGTAGACCCTCCAGCACTGGTGTGACTACTACTATGAGACTTGCTGCTGTGTGTCTGACTGCCACTAACTGTCCTACTGTAGGATCGGGACAACCCTGGGTCCCGTCTATCTGGTGGAACAGCCTGCTCATATAATACCCTGTATCGGCCCCTACTCTTTGCCATCCTGGCTAACTCCCGAGCCATATCCCCTATCGGTCCAGAGCACAACTCTGCAAACTCGATCATCCACCACTCTAACTCCTGTCGTCAGAGAACCTCCTGATCTCTCTCCACCCAGGTGACCTCTAACGCTGCTGCTAAGGCCTTGTTCTAAGACAAGGCTACATTGAGTCTGCTCTGTAAGTCTACAATCCACTGATCAATGGTAGCATCCGCAGACAAAATGAGTGATTTGTCACCCTCATCATCTCCGGAGATCATGCGCTCCCGCAGTTGCTAATCTGCCTCCTCCTCCTCCTCCTCCTCATCTCTCTCCTCCTCAGCCCAGACCTCCTCCACATCTATGTCAAGCGGGTGTCCCCAAAAAGTGGATCCTCCTCTACTCTCACCTCCGGCTCTCTCTCCTCTGCCACCACCTCCACCTCCTCCTCGCCCCCTTTGACCTCCTCGGCCCTCGCCTCTAGCTCTCTCTCCTCCCCCTCCTCCCGAATGGGTGACAACGGTAAACCACCCACTCTCTACCTGACTCTCCTTGGCTGCCTTTGCCCTCGGTCATCTCTCCTCCTCCTAGCACCCCTGCCATCTCCCCAACCTCCTCCATCTCCACCTCCTCCGTCATCTCCTCCCCCTCCTCCACCTCCCCCACCTCCTCCATCTCCCCCACCTCTGCCTCCTCCTCCCCTACCTCCATCTCTACCCCTGGCACCTCTTCCCTCCCTCCCTACATCTTTGCCACCCCAACCTCTCCACGGTATCCATGGAATGACTGACATTCGATCTATAGGTGGTGGACCATCAAGATCTGTCAAAGGGATGGGCTTGTGAACCTGCCACTAGGTATCAAACTCGGGAGATGTCCCTGGATTTGCTGGACCCCCTCTCCATGGCCATTGAACTACCACCAAGCTATCTGCCTGCTGCTCTACTACTGTAACTAATATGGGTGGCTCCTACATGGTCTGCCTGGAAGATCAAGCATACTCTGCCATGACTACTGGCACAACCTGCTGCTCCCCAAACTGTAATAGTATTCGCTGGGGCAGGTACATCTTGATGATCTACTGGGTCTGAATGGTGCGGCCAATCAAATACTTGAACTGTCTGCAAAAGGACAAGTGGCCATCGTTATCTGACCACTGTGCATAATCTCTATAGGGTCTCCAGACAAAGCTGATCATCGTATCAATCCGATGATGCCAGTACCTGGTATCTCCCACATGAGTCTGACTCACTGATCCCGCATATAAGTAAACATAGGGCATCCCATCACCTAGCTGCTGAATCTGCACCAGAGGTCAAAATACGAGAATGTGCTCCCATACCCAGATCATCAGGAGGGTAGTGCCACAATTGATGTTGTGCCCCTGATGATAGACAACCTCATGTAATTGGTGGTACAACATGGCCAACAAGCATGGCCCCCAAGCGCACATAGCCCTCTGTCCTCGCATGCGAACGAGAAAATCCCCCCATCCAATGGTAAATCCGTGACCACGACGGTCTGGGATCAGGAATCCGGCGATCAAGGTCATAAGCATGGCATCAAACCTGGGAAACTGATTGGCTACAATGTCCCAGCCAATCTCATAACTGTCCATGGCCAACTACGCACCATCGACACCCTCATACATCTCTGTCAGGGCCTGTCGCCCTTGGTGTGGATCATAGACCACACTCTCTCCGCTAATCAGAATTCAGAGAATACGGTACACGTCCTCCAAAGTCACTATCGCCTCTCCAGTAGGCAGGTGGAATGAGCAGGTCTCAGAGTGCCACCTCTCACAGAGGGCTGTCAGCAAACCTCTATTTGCCTGAATAATGGGCATGTAAATAACATGGTATAGGTCTAGGGCCATCAGCCGCTGTCTCTGCCTATCACTGAGGTGATCTCTGAAAGCATAGGTGGCTAGTCGAAACTCTCGCGTATAAATGGGCACAAGCTGACTCTGCACAAGGAAAGGCCAAGGATTAGCACATATTGAGAAACATTATAGAAAGTTTACTATTACTGGTAAGTCAAGGGTACATAAAGGTTAATCTCGGCACAAGGTCAACAAAAGTCAATTTTGGTCAACTATAATTGCATTGTGTTGACCAAAAATGCATCACAACCAATCAATTGCAACTCTGTGCATGGAAAAGGCATTGCAATGTGTCAAATGCATTGTTCAGACCAGAAAATGCGCTATCTAACAACAAATGCATCATTCTAGATAGCAAACAAACAACGAATACGTCATTGTAGATAGCAAATGGGCGATCTAACAATGAATGTGTCATTCGACTTATCAATTGCGTCACAAATTGGCAAATGCATTTCAAAATACTCGATTGCGTTGCAACTTGGTGATTGAGTCATTTCGATTGACGATTGCGCAATCACACAAAAAACCTAGCTTGCCCATCACACTTGCGTCGTGACGCAATCAAATGCGGCGAATGCGAAGGTGTTTGTGGCTTTCGCGATAGCATTTGCGTTGCACTGCATTTGTTTACCCCTCATTAAACCCTAATAAATGCATTAAAATTAAAATTTGACAAGTTGGATAGGGTACTTATCGGTGCCTCTGTGCCCTCGGGTGGTCGGAATGTGCGCACGCGGTATCCACGGTGTGTAGTTGTTGGAATCACCATCGTCTCTCAGAGCTCTGGTTTCTGAATTCTCTATATGACAAATGAGCAAATGACATTTGGATTTGACCTTTTCAACCTATTTATAGGCCAAAAATTAGGGTTTTGACCTAGTAGGTCCTATTGGAGGCTCATTTGACCACTTTTGACCGGCATTTTGGCTAGCTTAGCATCCTCTGTCTCTGAATTGGATCACACCATCACTTTTTTGGTCACTAATTGAATTAGTCGAGATATTTTTCAAATTTTTTTGACCTTGGGTCGAAATTCAAAAATTTTCCCGAGGGGGCATAGGCACTCCGTACCTTCACTGGGGCATATTTTGGACTTGTTTTCTTTGCCACAATGCGACAAGCTGCATTATGACAAAGAGGGGCAAATGTAGACACATAAAAATGACCAAGACCTGCAAGCACTATTTTACCACCTTTCGTCCTAACATAATTATGACATTTTAATTATGTTTCTAACCCACATTCAACTATTAATTAAATAATTCATAATTATTTAATTAATTCATAATCTCTCATTCTTCATGATTATTAAATAAACAAATCTTATTTATTTATCTAATATGTCACTAATTATCAAAGTCTTCTTATAATTAAATAAAATCTTATTTATTTAATTAATCATTATCATTAATGTCTTCCTGATTATTAAATGAATATATTTAAAATATATTTATTTAATGTGTCACTAATTCTTAAATCCTCTTAATTAAATAAATTCAATTAATTTATTTAATTAGTTAACTACTTCTTCTAAATTAAATAATTATTTTAATTATTTAATTGTGGCATGTGACACTTATATATTTTTAAATAAAACAAATCATTTAAAAATATCTCACATACTTAACTGATTCTTCATTTAGTAATTAATTCCAAAAATCAATTACTTCTTATCTCACAAAATCCATATTTTGAATTAATTTAATTCAAAATAGAATTATTCTTCTACAAATAAAGTAATTTCTAAAATTACTGATTTTCTAAAATCTCATCCTCTTGTCTTCTGATTTTTACTAATTTCATCTCAACTGTCACGTTTAGTCTTGATTTAATTCATTTAATCAAATCTTATTCACACATATGGGTATTTTTCCCTAACCCTAATTGAGGGTTGCCTTATTGAATCTTGACCTTTGATTCTAGGGCATTCCTCAAGTCTCTCATCTTGTCCGTCCGTTCAAGATTGCATTTTCTATAAAATGGCAATCTTGATTTCATTTTCGGATTGATCATTTGCTTAATATATTTTTATTATAGGCATTCTCATATCTGAGGTTTTTATTACTATTTGCATATTAGGATTGATTTTCTAATTTTCACATTAGTTTGTTTTTCAAATCCTTCAAAGGCTTTTGCTAAGGCTAGGCATATAGAGTTGCTCACAAAATCTGAGGGTGTCCATTCATCAACAACAAGCTTGAGGAGGTGCAATGGAAGTCAGCCATGGAGCGTAGGAATGGGTGAGATCTTTCCAGTTCTTACATTTCTTTATAGTTTCTCCTTTGTATTTCATTGTATGATGTTACTAACTTGCCGGTACAACTGATCCATTGATTCTATCTTGTAGGAATTTAATCATCATTACAGGAACAAGTGAAGAAGACAATTATAGAGGCTACTCACAAACTGAAAGCTAAGGTGGATATGTCTAGGAAGGATCTATAATTTGCAGTAGGGGACTATGTCATGGTCCATCTCAAAAAATCTAGGTTGCAGAAGGGAACATCAACCAAGTTGCATATGAAGAGAATGGGACCATGTAAGGTGTTAGCAAAGTATGGAAAGAATGCTTACAAGGTGGAGCTACCTGCAGATTTAGGCATTTCACCAGTATTCAATGTGGCTGATTTGATTAGGTATAAAGGACCAGTCACTGACATGGATCAGACAAGTGTGGATGTCTTGAAGGATGTAAGTAACATAGCCTTACCTCCTAAAGGAAAGCTGCAAGTAGAGAGGATCTTGGAATCAAGGGTGAAGAAGTCCACTCGGCATAAGGAATACATGGAACATCTCATCCAATGGAAAGGTCAACCAGACTCGGAGGCTACATGGGTGGATGAAGCTCAATTCAAGAAGCATGGTATTTATTTTTATTTATCTCTCCCCACATTCCTTAGTGCTTGTGCAAAGGGGGAGAATGGTGCAGGAGCACCCATAAGCTACCTTAGGTTGCCTAGAAGGTCTTGACTTGGGCAATTTGTTTAGGATCAACTTTGAAATCTCTTCATGTTCATTTATGTTTTTTCCTTAATGGAATTTGTGATTAGGTATTGTTTTGATGAAGGTCATGTTGATCATTGCTTAGGCTTAAGGGTTTTTGCTCAAGTAAGGTTTAGGATTTTCTAGACCTTTTTAGGAGTTTCCTTTCTAAATTTTTGAAAATAAAGCATAATGAAACTAAAAGCGGCCTAGGAGTGACCTAAGGAGAGGTAACTGATTTAGAGACCCTATTTAAGGGTGTTCTTGAGATGAGAGCAAGGTTGGAAGCATTTGCATTATTTGAAATTTATGAGTACAAGAGAAAACAGTGGTAATTTTGTGTAATTTTATGGTTTTTGCTTAGAAGTAGAGCTTTAATGGATTGAATGTGATACTATAGATAGTGTAGGATGTAGATGAGTTTTTATTAAAGCTTTGTGTGGCATTATATTGTTAGTTTTTTCAATTTTGAAGCACTATTAGTAGATAGTTTGTTTTCTTTCAATTGCTGATCTGACAGTCTGTTTCAGAAGAATGGAGGTTTAGTTCGCATTCCCACTGTACATATTTTATGGCCCTTTGGGAATTGTGACTAGACTCCATGACTATATATATGGTAGGATTAGGAGTCTTTGACAGTATTGGAAACACCATGGGAGTCTTCTCCTAGGCGAGCCAGGAAGTGTCCGGCTAGGGAAGACAAGAAGTGCAGAGCACTTGATTTGTAGGGGTGTCCATTTCCTGTCGAATCACGGTGTGGAGAGGGTAGGTATGAGCCTTGATAAGGCATAGGATGGAGGAGGAATCTCCATCAATCCATCTGGTGTAAGGAACCTATAATAGTTGCAGGGAGGTCAGGAAAACTTGAACAAAAGGCCTAATTTGCCAAATTGAAGGTGAAGCCTGTGTATAGACAATTGAGGGTTAAGACCCCTAAAACCTTGGAGTGGTGAGCATAAGGACCAGGAACCCCAAGGAAATATTGTGTGTTCTTTAGAAAAATTTGGAGAACTAACCTAATTTCTCGGAGAAGGAGGTCTAATTGGAGCTCATAGGGCTAGTAGTCTTAAAAACCTAAATGAGGGTTTGGTGGAAGCGACTACTAAATGGAGTTAGGTGGACCCTCAAGAACCCTAGTAGGATGGATGGAAGTCATTAGAAACATATCCACACCCCTGCAAAGATAAGTTCAAGATTTTGGAGGATGTTAGCCTTTAGGGTGGATTAAGGGCTAAGGGGAAGAATTGCAAAACTTGCACCAAGGTTGACTTGGTAGGTAGAGTTGGAATGGTAGTTGGGTTGGCAAGGAGAACCAGGGGATCCTAAACAAGAAAAATGTCCTATAGGTTAAGGTGGTGGAGTGAGACTCCATAGAGGTCTTCCAAGGTAAGACCTAGAGCAGGAATCAGTGATTGATTCCTCGAACCTCCCTATCACTTTTCCAAGATCAAGATAAGCTAGATTGGATGAAAATGGATTGGATGATGAATCATGGATAAGATGAATGGAATGAAGGATTTATTATGGATGGGATGAGATGCCTCCACCTGAAATGGTGCACATAGATGTTTGATCCTACTCATGACACCTATTTTCTAGGTTTTCATCATGGTACTTTTTCAAAGAGCCACCAAAGTGGTTTTCACTAGAGGATAATTTTTATCTTGACTATTTTATTAATTTTTTGATTTTTTGAAAGTTTATTCTCATGTTGAACCACCTGGTGGTGCTGATGTAGATGTCACTGGTGCTGATATAGATGTTTTTCCTATCACAATGTGCCAATGATATCCTTCTTGCAGGAGTTGTTTTGCTAAGATACAAGCACTTGAATGTAACCATTGGGTTTTTTTCATCTTCTTTATTGATACCAGAGTTAACCTTACCTAGATGCACACATCATGATAGATTTACCTTAGAGTCCTTTTGATAAAGAGTTGCTACCAATACATGGTCAATACAAGAATTGGATACCATGGATGTCGAAGTGGTTGTTGGAATGTGTTGAGGGATACAAGATGCAGACGGATTGGTTGACAATTTGGAATCTTTAATTCTCCAAACTTGGGATTATGAGCAATGATGGGTGGATATGGAGATTCGATTGGGACCAACTTCTTGATATACCTTGTAGGCCACTCTTGAAGCTTTCTTTTGTATCAATGAATGATTTTGATGGATGAACTTCCCTTTTTGATTTTTCCCCATAGTTTCTTTGACTAATGGAGTGTGATAGGGATGATTTTCTTTATTTTTCTTTAGTATCCATTTGAATTTTTCTTATCCATTTTTTTTGCTGATTCTTTCACTTCAATAATTTTCTCTTTTCTTTGATATAGACCTCTTTCTTGTGGTTGGTCCCAATTAGTGGTTGGAAATATATGTGGATGAAGATTCAATATTATATGAATGGTTGGAGTGTTGGTATCCATTTCATCATAGGGAATCTTCATCCTCCCCATGTTGGTGTTTGCGCTAGATAAAGTTTCCCCAATATTATGGGAGTATTACTGACATGCTTTGATTTTGCTGCTGGCAAACCATTTCCTTGCTATTAAAGATTATTTATCTTTATTGATTTTTGATAATACTTGATATCCTCATACTCACTTTCTTCAATCTATAGGGAGGATGTGTTTGATTTTGATGCTTCTTCAAAAGGTGTTGATTCTTTACAATCCATATGGGAGTCTTCCTCATGATCCATTTTTTCTTGCTCTTCAAAGGATTTTTTTGATTCACCATCCATGTAGAGGTCTTCTTCATGACAAATTTTTGATATGTCTATGGATTATTCTATGCCTTGATCATATATAAAGATATTAAGAGTAGGAGACTCTCATTCCTTGGTAATGATATCAAGAGTATGAGACTCTTGTTTTGGATGAAGATCATTTAAATGTCCACTAGGAGTAAGCATCTCATGGGTAGATGAAGTATGTGATAAATGGATATGATCATTATTTACATCTTGTATTGATCGGAGAATACCCATTAGATCATGGTAGTATCTTGGAGATATGGATCATTGATCTTGACTCTATGTGGTGTTATCTTTAATATGCTTTGGTTCATGTTCTTGACATGGATCAATTTCAAAGGATGGATTGTTTACAAGGGTTCTTGAATGTCTTCATTATGCATGGGTATTGGTTCAATATTTTCTTGATCTTCAAGTGAATTTGGATCAAGTGTTGAATTAAGGATTTCTTCAATATCAAAAACCATGAGGTCAAATGATTTCAATATATCTTGGAAAGGACTATTGCTAGACTTTGGTGAAAGATGTTTATCATGTTTTAGAATAAATCCTTTAGCTATGTCATCTAACTCATTGGGTGATGTAGAGACATTGTCGACATGATGATTGGTGGATGAATCTTGAATTTTATCCTCAACAATTGTGGTAGAAACCTTGTTAATGTCTTCAACCATGAGATCAAATGATTTTTAGATTTCTTGAAATGGATCATTCTTAGATACTAGTGAGGGATTTTGATTATGATTATGAATTGAATCTTGATGTATGTTGATTTTCTCATTGGATGAGGTAGAAACTTCTTCAATGTGATGATTGGTAGATGGATATTGATAATTGTCCTCAAAACTTGAGGTTGATATAGTATAAATGTTATAATTAGTGGTTGAACCTTGAAGGTTTTCTTCAATAGTTATTTCTCCTTGATCAATAAGGTCTTGGATGATATTTTTGAGTTTAATATAGTTTGATGTGTCATGACCTTTTGCTTTATGATATTCACAATAAGACTTGTCATCGTAATATGAGAGTTTGAAGATAGGTTCATAACTACTTAATTATTTTGGAAGTGTGATAAGTTTAGCATGGAATAACATGTCTAACACCAATTTAATTGACTCCCATAAAGGAGTGTATTCATGTTTTATGATGGTGTCATTATCTTGTGAAGCTTGTGCTTGTTGTGTTTGATATTTTTGTGATTGATCTTGTTGTTGTAGGAATAGATCTTGTTTTTGATGTTGTACTTCTTGATATCCAATATCTTGATGTTGGAGATGTGATTGTTGATGTTGCGGTTCTTGATATCCAATATCTTGATGTTGGAGATGTTTTGGTTGATGTTGAGGATACAAATTAGTGTTTTGATGATTTCGATGAAGAGTGTATTGATTTGGAGGTGGAGATGCTTGTTGGAGAAGTGTATCAACTATTTTGGTAAGTGAATTTAAGGCAATTTGATGTTGTAGATATTGATCTTGATATTGATTTTGAAACCCTTGATGTAGTTGATTTTGGTATGGATTTTTAGGATATGGTTGATGTTGTGGATATTGAATGATGTTTTGAGGTGTGAATGTATCTATCCTATAGTTCACCAAGTGTGGATTTGACATATTCATATTTGATATGTTTAAATTTGGTATGTTCATGTTTGACATGTATTGACTTGGTGAGCTAACATTGTTTTGATGAAGACTCCTGATTTGATCATTTGGTTGATAGATTGGTAAGTTTTGACATTGATTTAAATCTATCATGTGAAAAAATGTTCCAAAGTTTTGATTTGGCATACCCACATTTGTTGTGTCATTGTAGTTTGTAGGATATGATGATCCCATGTATGGATTATAGGGTGGAATTGTGAAACCTATAGGATTAAACTCATTCATTCCAAGAATTTGTTGGTTTTTTTCACTCATGGTAGATAAATTTTGGTTTTTCTCCATGTCTCTCTTGTGTTTTGATTTTGTTTTTACCATAAAACTTGGATCAAATTTTGTAGTATGATGGGATTTGTACTATTGAAACTCTTGAGTTGATTCAATTTTTTTGTAAAAGTGAACCTCTAAGGTTTTTACGACCAATTATGTTAATGGATGATGAAGGGGGTGAGTGATGTGGATGATAAATAACTTTCAATTTTTAACAACACTAGACTTTAGGTTTGATGATTGCTATTTGATAAGGATGCTAATGAATTTGTGAATCCTAAGAGTAGACTTGTGACCTTAGGATAAACTTGTTCAAAAGGATGTGTTTACTAATCTAACTAAATGCATGAAAAAGGATTCATTTCCAAAAATATAGCTGAACTAGGTGATTTGTTGATGAGAATCTAAGTCTAGGAGGTTGATGTGTCCAAAGTTCAAAAGTTATTTGTGAGGTGAGATGCCAAATGTTTTGATATGAATATGGTGATTGATCCTAATGTTTTTAACCTAAGAGGAATTTTTTTTACAAGATAAAGGTGTTGAAAGAAATGCTTTTCCCTTGGAGTGATTAAACCTAAGAGACCAATGTTTGTTAGAGGATAAAACCTTGGTTTAATGTTTTGGTATATGTTTCCTTGTGTGCTCTTTGTGTTGTTTGGAAGTCAAGATGTTTTGGAACATAGGACCAATGAATACCTTCTTTGTGGGTTCAATTGATTTAAAATTTGATTAATGAGATTGATTTTACCACATCAAATATCTTGATTAAGTTTAAACTAAGAATGTCTATGACAAGGAAAAATCCTTTCCACAAAAACTTGGCATTGTGGAAATAAAAGAGCTAACCCATAGTTCCCTAGGTTAAATTTGATATAAGTGAGTAGAGATATGGTCAAATATATTGGGAAACTACTAATATATTGTTTTGATAAAAAAAAGATATATTTAGAGGTATGCAACAATATATTGTCCTTCAAGTGAACTCACATATAAACAAAGGGTTTGAAATTTTTGACCAAGTTGATGTTTATTTTAAGTTATTTGAATTCCAAGCAATGTGTTTGGCTGACTCAATGGGTATGGGAGATATTTCACAAGTCTTCTTCACCAAGACTTACTATTTTGGCTCAAAAAAATCAATCACTTAACAATCTAGATGAATAAAGGTATGCCACTTCTTAGTAGGCTTACCTCACCCCTAAAGGAATGATTTTAAATATGAAATTATAGAGGGGTAAAATAGGCCATATCAAGGAAATGTACCATCTTGATACACCTAGCTTTGTCAAGAGTGATTAAACGAAAATAGGATTCCACCTTTTGGGAGATGGAATTGGACTTATTTCACACTTTGATAATTAGGAAACCTAGATCCCTCAACCAAGTGACTTGATTGAGGGATGGACTAGGGGTTTCCTTGTGTGAGTAAATGGGGGTTCACTATTAAATTAAGCTTCAAAGGAGAAATGAAAACACTCATGCATAAAACCCTAGAAACTTGAAAGCATGAAATTAGATTAATAAACAAAATGAAACAAAAAGTACTTGGAGGATTAGAGAGGCCAAGAAAATGTCTATAAATATTGGAAATTGTTGTTTCAAATTGCACCAGGACTGATATGCCAGCTTGGGAAATTTAGTTCCACTCTAGGGTTTTTAAGGCAAGATTTGGGATTCTCTAAGAGTTGATCAGGATCTGCCAAACGGTGATCAAAAACTATAACAAGACTAATACACCTGGTTGGGCATATGAGTCCCACTCTAGGGTTTTCTGAGTATCTTTCCAAGTCTTTCGCACCTAGATCTAACACTATTGAATGCTGTCAAAAGGCTATATCAAGGACTACATTTATAGGTTGGGCGAGTGAGTCCCGCTCACCTAAATCTATAAAATACACATCACAAGAGAGATAAAAAATGTTATTTTGTTAATGGCTGGAGGTCTGCCTCATTCAGACTCCATTTGAGTAATAAAATTTGAAATAAGTTGAAATAACATGAAGGAATTATGAATGAACACATGAACATAACAACTCACCAAACCTTGTTGAATCCTTGGAGTGTAGATATGTAACTTGTAGGAATTGGCTTCAATAGATGTAGATCTTGATCATGAAACTTGATATGCCTTTGAATGATTAAACTTGGATCACAAATGCTACATCAACATGTTAGCTCACAAATACACATGATGCACGAAGACCTTGACATGATACTTGACTCTTGAATTGATGCTCTAAAATGCTTGATAATCAGCTCTTGAATTCTCTTGAATGAATACTTGAAGGCTCTAGGTCTTGGAATAATAATTCTAGCTCTTAGGTGTCTACTCTTAGATATTCTTAGTGAAATAATGACTTGAGACCTTATTTATACAAGCATTCCATCTAATTTACCATTTATTAGATCCTAAATGCTGACATTCACAAAATTTGAATTGAAAACCTTGATTTCCCGCTAAAAACCCTAAAAACGCCCCGAATGGGATGCATAGACCCAAGGTGGCATATGGGTCCCACCTAGGGGGAATCATATTCCCAAGGTGGTGTATGTCCCACCCTAGATTTTTGGGGTGAGAGAATGTCAAGGGGTTAAAATATTAAATATATTTATTGAATTTGTCAAGATTTTTGTTGAAATAAGCCTTGGGATATGTAATAAACAGTATTAAGAGCCTATGATTTGAAGGTCATGAATGCAAGAGGGCCCAAAAATTAGTGTGGAGATGTAAATAAATACACTTTACAACACTAAATTAAGGAAAAATTAGGTCCATTTAGTTTAAAAGGGCCCTAAACTTGACGTGAATGTGTAAAACACATTACAACACTAAATCAAGGCAACAATAGGCTCAGTTTAATATTAATTATTCCCAAATTAAGTAAGAAAAAGGGATAATTTTTCCGTTACTACAAAGAGAGTGAACTCTTAAGCTTTATTCCTCAACTATAAATCGGATGTGGTAACTTCTAGGAGTGGTGTGACTCCCATGCACTACTTCAAAGGATGTTTTGGAAAACTTGGTTGGTCTCTAGACAAAGGCGTGTAATAAAAACCTTGAACACTGGACACATGCATAATAAGTAAGCCACTTAAGGCTTTATTCATATTGTACAACCCATTATGTTCATATGTGGATTCAGGCATGCCATGGCATTCCTGCCTAGATTTAAGCTACTTTCTTTTAGTTTCACAAACTTTATAAAGCCCACCGATAAATGTGATTTTAGTGTCGCTTACGAGTTCTCCATTGTGGGATGTATCTCATAGGAATGACCTTATCTAATAAAGACAAGAAAATTCTATTTCTGTTCACCCAAGATCACACAAAGCGCAAGGGGAATAGATACGTAGCAAATCCTTGGGGTGAATCAATTTTTTTTGTAGACTTAGAGAGTTTCTCTTCACCATAGATCGAAAAAAGCACACTTGGGGAGAGGATACACAGTAAAATATTACACAAGCATGTCAAGCTAAGAATACATTGATTCGCTTCAGTGCACCAAAGTAGATGTTATGTTCATTTTACTAGCACCAAAATTGAATGTCAGTTTGTGTTCAATTTTAAACCAAAGGGACAATGAGGATGTTCCATTTTAATCCAACTTGAAATTAAACATTGTATTTTTGATTTATTAACCCAAAATTTGAAGTGTGAGATTCATAAAATAAAGCTAACTCTAAGATTAATTCAAAATGTGTGTTAATAAACACAAATATGAAATGAATAAAGTAAATGGTATCTCCAAGATCACTTCCAAATGAGTGTTAATAAACAATTTTTAGATTCTTCATGCTACAAATGTTAGATGAAATGAAGAAAACAAGAAGATATTAGGGTTATATTGTTGGCATATGGCTGGGGAGATTGGCTCATAAGAGTTGTCATTAATGGCAACCCAAGTCATGCAAGTTAAGTATAATTTTGGATCCTACCGGCTGAACAGAGTAAAGAACAAGGAATCTAGTTAAAGGCATAAAATTTGATCTAAACACCCTACCGGATAGATATTTTGGTTTTGGGATCTTTGAGGAAGGTCTCTTGAGGCTTGTAGTATCTTGGTACTGATGCACACTCACTGGTAAGTGATCTAGAAGATACAGTGCAGTAATTTGTTGATTATCTATGCTAGAAGGCCGACCCGACAAAGATGGAAATCGCGGATGTATAAGATGTAATTAATTATAAGTCTTCATGTTGGATTAAGTGTTATTTGGTTCCTCTCTTTGTCTTAACCGAATTTGGAGGATGCACATAAAGATTTAGTGGTGGATCTGGACGACAAGATAAAAGTAACTTAATATTTTACAAGCTGACTATTGGATGAATAAGTCTTTGATCATGGATATATATAAGAGGTTGTTTTTACCATTCAAGTATGTAGGATGATGTGTGAAGAAAAGGGTGTGTGTGTAGTAAGTGTGAATTGTGAGATCCAACAATACAATTGTGCGAATTTGATCATAAGTGATGCAAAGAGAAGAATAGGGCAGAGCAAAGTATAGATTGAGAATGCAGATCCAGAATCAAATCTATGAGCTTCACCAAAACTATTACTTGGCATGACTAGATGCTACTATCTCAATTCACCCTTCAGATGGTTTTAATCTGAGTTTTGTAGGGTAGTAAGCCTTTTTCTTTGAGCAATGAGCTCTAGGAAGTGCGCCTGAATGAAAGTGCATTCCTTTTGTAAAACAATTATATTTGAGTACTCAAATTGTGGATTAGCCTCCACCGTGGTTTTTCTTCTAACATGGTTTCCACACAAAAAATTGTGTGTCATGGTGTTATGAATTTTTACTTTGAATGCATACATCTTTTCTTCAATACAATGATGAAATGGTTTCATGTTTTGGATGGATCAAGTTTAAATATTGTTGAACATTGATTCAACCCCCCTCTCAGTGTTCCCTTGAGTCCAACAATTGGTATCAGAGTGAGTTCCTCTAAAGAATTTTCATAGCTCAAGGTGGATCTTGGAATGTGCTGGACTCTGGTAGTCTTCAACAACAAATTATGGTGGCTCTTGATGACCTTGATCAGTCTAAAGAAGAATTTTAAGAATTGAAAGAAAATCTTAGAGATGCTGAGAAATTCATTCAATCATTGAAGGATCAGATAGTCAAATCCAGGGTGAAGAGGAAAGATCTTTGTGGTCAGATACAATAGAAGGAGAATAAAGACATGGATGATGCTTAAATGAATCAAACCTTGAAGGAGATAATCGAAGAATGTGAAAATATTGCTAGAGACAATACAAACATAAAGCATGAGATGGAATATATGATGATGAAGATGACTAAGGAGATAGAAGAAAGGAAAAAAAATGAGGAAAATCTTGCTCAGACCCTGAAAGAGAAGTCTGATGAATGCAAAAGAATATATGGGAAATTCATTCAGTTGGAAAGTGAATTATAAAGAACCAAAAACAATGAAGAAGAACTTGGTAAGAAGATTACTACTCTTAGGAATGATCTTGTCATTGCAAATGAATACAAAGAAAATTTTAAGATTAGTTTAGTAAATATTGATGAGCTAACTCAAGGACGAAAGAGTGGAAATGATAAGAGAGGTCTTGGATATGAACAGGGAGAAAGTTTTAGATCAGGACAAAATAATTTCAGATAGAACAAAAATGTAATATTTTCGATAAGAAAACCTAATGCACAAAATTTTAATGGCTATTGTTTTTCCTGTAATAAGTTTGGTCATATGGTTGCTCAGTGTAGAAGTAATTTGAGGTCAAAAGTTTCATCATTTTCTGGTCAGTGTTTCAATTGTAAAAAGTATGGTCATAAATCAATTGAATGTAGAAATATGTCAAGTCACTTTATTGAAAAGATAAATTTTAAATGCTATACATGTGGGAAGTTTGGGAAAATTGATAATCAATGCAAATCTAGAAGAAGTCATTGGAATGATTGGTCAGGACAAGGAAACATTGTATGCTATAACTGTAACAAGTATGGTCATATTGCAAGATTCTGTAGAAACAAGAACACAGACAAAAGAGGTCCGATATACAGAGACAAAGATATAGAGAAAAATGATAAAGGGAAAGAAAAGGTAACTGCAGATGAAATCATAGATCAAATGAAGAGGACATGGGTAAGGAAAAATGATTATGATGTTGGAAATGGTTTCGCACCGGAACCTAATTCCGATAATTCTTTCGGTAATTAATTTCAGGTCACTGGCCTAGGGGGAGTTTCACAATAAAATATTTCCTCCCCTGTCTATGGATGGTATCAGAACACAGAGAAGAGTCAAGAAGGTGTAGTGATGGTGTACATAAGTCTTGGATAACCTTAACAAAAAGAACTCAGATAATTCATAGGTCCGCAAAAGATTTTTCTGTCATTGCTTGGGAAAACAGAGTCTTCGGAAAACTCAGGGAAAATGCATTTATTGCGCATGTGCGAGCTATAAAATTCAAGTCTGAGCCATCATTTATCACTTTGCATTATCAAAGAGAAGAAGGAGAGCACACGACTGGCGGATTTCGAAGCAGTAAAATCAATTTCATCGATAGATCATGAAATCTATCAGGTATTTCAAATCATTCTCAAATTATTCATACAATTTGGTGTGTAGTTGCGAGCCCTAAACATGAAAAGGAAAAATGGAAGAAATTAAAGGCTCGATCACATTAGATGCATATAATAGTGCAAAGATTAGGTCTATGAGGAATTTGTTGCTCCCTGATGAATTAAAACAATTGACCGAAGCCAAGCATGGAAATTTGGATATGTGGAATGAGTTTTCGTACCTTGAGAATGCGGAATTCATGAAATTCATATTAAGAAGATTACATGGTGATGTTCTAACTTTGGAAAAACCTTACATCATGTCAAAAGAGGAAATTGAGAAATTAATTGGTTTTTGCAAAGTCGAAGATGTTCCTAGGAAGAAATCTATCTAGAACAAAGAGATCAAAACCCTAACTGGAATAATTGGAGATCAAAGAGCCTTGTTGATAGCAACAATCAAGAATCCTATTACGAAGTACATTACACATGACATAACCTATAAAATCTTCTACAAAAATTAAGAAGGAGCTACATTTGCTGGCATAGTATACATTGCTCACAAAATGATAATTGATGGTCAAGACTTTGACCTATGCAGATTGTTAAAGGATCAGATGATAGTGAATGTTCAATTAACAAAGGATTCAGGCTATCCATTCAAGTCTAGCACATTAATTACATGTCTGGTTATGTATCTTTTGAATTGGTTGCCAAAAATCGACAATGTAGTATGGAAATCAGATAAGCCGATATGCACTTAGATATACTCTTATTCTAAGAGTTTGAATAACTAGGATTTGGAAGTTGAATTTTTTTGTAAGAATGTGCTTGTAAAATGTTGATCAGTCAATATTTCCCCTCTGGTAAGAACAATGGAAGTTGGTTGCTCTTCTAGTAGCACTGATAGAGGACAAAAAATTATTGAATACACCCCTCCGAAAAGAAAAGTTCCCAAGATTGAAGGAAAAGGAAAGGAAATTGTGGAAATTCTAGATGAATAATTTGATGAAGAACTTGAAAATCCACTTGCAAATAAATCCGATCAAGAAAAAGGTAGTGAGGATGAAGAAGATCTGACAAAATAAAAGCTACAACAACTTATTGAAAGTGTAGGTGGTGTAGGAGCACCTAGGCTAACCTCCATGTTTTGTTATTTTGGCTTGTATCTGACCTTAGCCAATTCAGAGAATTTGAGTGTTTGCTTTAGACCTTAGATGGTCTTGTTTTTGTTTTGGTTAGGTGAATTAGTCATTAGGACTAAGGTCACATTTTTCCATTATTAGTAGGTTATGCTTATTTGTTGTCTAGGGGAGATTAGAGTCTTTATGTTGTTCTAAACACCTAAAGTGGTTGTAATGATGCCTTAAGGCCATTTAATGTGTTGGTTACTCGAGATCTTGAGGGAATGATGGTCCTAAGAAATAGGCTCAAGGCATGGAGGAAGATGCCAAATGTGATAAGGTAGTTTGCATGGTTTGTTGCATGCAATCCGGTTACCTTTGGATTCCCTTGGGAATGGAAGTGGAGGAGTTCGACCAACTAGCCTAGAAACATGGAGTGGGCATCTACTATGACCCAAGACTCGCATCTTTGTGGAGTTAGTAGATTTTGGAAGAGTGAGTAGTTTTTGTAATCAAGATTGGAGTGAATGAAAGAAAGAAGTTCTACAAATTCTGTGTTTTCTTGTTGATACCAAGTAGTCTTGTGTGAATGTGACTGTAGATAGATCGAATGCATTGAGTTAGTGTTAATATTGTGTTCATAGAATAGATATTGGTCTTTTACATTTCATAAACAAGTTAGTTTAGAGTAGACATTAGTGTTAGTTGAGTCATTTTGTTTTAGAGCTCCTACTGGTCCTGTCCTAACCAGTCGATGCTTTCATGGCTCCCCCATGAAGTCTTTTCTTGGGAAACACCTAAGGATGGGTGGAATGTTAGCCACTGATCTCTAGGCGAGTAGGTAGAGCCCGATTAGAGAGCTAGAGGAGAAGCATTAAGGGTTTCTTGCAGGGAAATGAAGTACAGTACGGCCAAGTACGGTTCTAGGTGGGTTAGGATTAGTTCTTGGTGTGACAAGAGGATTGGGGTCTTATTAATCCATTAGAGTAATGTTGGAACAAGGAAACCAGTGAATTCCTAGGAATTAGTCCTTGTAACCCTACATACCCTAGGTTATAGGAATCTACTGTACGGATGTTGTCAGGCTAGAAGATCCATTGAACAATTTAAAACTCCCAAATAGGTACTTGAATAAGCTTTTAGATTTATAGGGTCTTTGGAAGAATTTTGCAAGAAATAGCAAAAAGGGATTGGTAAAGTCTACAAGGATTAGGCCTATTTTGAGGTCTTCAAATGGAGAACCCTTGAACCCGGTAAGAATGGAGTGGAAGAACCTTCTGTAATGGTTCAAATTGGAAAAACTATGAAGGGCCTGACAAGGATAGACACCCCTGCAATGAAGAATGAGGTTGGAGTGAAGGTGGCACTTAGAGTTTTCTAAGTGAGAAGGAGGGATTGAACTTAACACATGGTGTTTGTCCTCCAAGGTGAAGCACAAAGGAGAGAGCTCTTAGAGAAGAGTGAGGATTGGAATTAGTTAATCATCTAAGCCAATCAGGACCTAGAGGAGACTAGGTTCCTAGAAGAGACAAGCTAGGTCTCTTAGCAAAGTGCAAGCAAATCGAGGAGCACATACATCATATTGGTATCAAAGCTTGAATTGATCAGGCTTGTGGTGGATGTTGCAACCTACTGAATCAGTGGGAGAGAATACATCTGTGGAAGGTGCTACAATGGTGACTAATGCTGAGTTAGCCAAGAAGGTAGAGGAACAAGAAGAGGACAACAAGTCCCTAAGAGAAAGGTTGGCTTGAATGGAGCAACTCTTGGATGAAGTCCAAGAAACGACAAACAGAGTAAAAGACAAAGTAGATCAGAAGGAAGAACAAGAAGCAAGGGAAAAGGAAATAGAGTTGGAGGAGGAAGCTCCAACCCCTGACCCTGTGATTCCTGAAGAACCTTTCTTAAAGGAACTAAAAGAATTGAGTGGCAAAGCTTTGGAAGGTGTGCCACTATTTAGTGGACAAATGGATCCAGATTTAGTTGTGGATTGGATAGACATCATTGAGAACCATTTTGAGTGTGATGGTATCTCAGAGGCACAAAAATGATGGTGGCCAAGTCTAGACTAAGAGGTTCAACTATTGCTTGGTGGAAGTTTGTGCAAAATGAAAGAGAAAAGGATGGAAAAGGTCCTATAGTTACTTGGAAGGGCATGATGAACAAAGTGAAGGAGACCTACCTTCCTGATGATTATGAAGTTCAGTTGCATAGAAGGAGACACAATCTAAGACAAAAAGATTTGGATGTCCAAGCCTACACCGAGGAGTTTCAAAAGTTGTGTTTGAGATCCAAAGTAGTAGAAGATGAGAGTATTAAGCTTGCAAGGTACTTGAATGGTCTCAAGTGGTCTATTCAAGAAGACATGAGTTTGGTGAACTTCAAAACCATTCGCCAATGCTATCAAATGGCCCTGAAGATAGAAGAGAAAAGAAAAAGGAAGCAAGAGCAAACCTCCAAAAGTTGAGGTAAAGGAAAATACAGTAAAGGACAAAGAGGTGGTTATGGTGGAAGAAGTTCTGAAACAAAAACTCAAGGAGACATAAAAGCCAGTGAGCAGCAAGAAGGAAGCTCCAGTAGAGGTGGTAGAGGAAGAGGCTCTAAATTTAGAGGAAGAAGTGGTGGACAAGGAGGAAGAGGCAACTACTTTGCCAACATGAAATGTTACCATTGCAACCAAATGGGGCACCCGGCCTATAGATGTCCAGAGAAAGGTAGTTCTTCACATGGTGGTGACAAGAGAACTAATCTAGTTCATGATGAGACAAATGCTGTAGACAAACATTCTGAGATTCCATTAAATTCTGAGGAAGGTGAGAACCTCATGATGAGGAGAACTTTGATCAAGGAGCCGGTGAAGGAGGAGCCAAGCCAAAGGAGGTCTTTGTTTAGGATAAAGTGCAAGATGATGGGGAAGGTATGTAAAGTCATCATAGAATTAGGCTCTACTGACAATATTGTGTCAGAGGAAGCAGTCAGGAAGCTGAAGTTGACAAGGATACCCCACACCAATCCTTACAAGGTCACTTGGCTCAATAAAGGACAACATGTGTTAGTGAATGAACAAGCATGGGAGGAGTTCTCTATTGGGAGGTACAAAGACAAAGTCTTGTGTGATGTGCTACATATGGATGCATGTCACTTGCTCCTAGGTAGACCATGGAAATTTGACCATCAAGCCATACATGATGGAGGAAAGAATTCATATTCTTTCAAGAAGGACAATGTGACTTTCAAAACTCAGTCACTGTTAGAAGATGCTGAGGTGAGGACAGTAGGTTCAAATGTTCTTGTGGTAAGTGAAAAGGATTTCTTAGAAGCTTTGGAAGAAGGTGAAGGAGTTGGTTATGCATTGGTGCTAAGACCAAGAGAGATAGATGAAGGCAAGGTGACCAAGAAGACAGAGTTACCAAGGGAGATTCAAGACATGCTGCAGACTTACCAAGGTGTAGTGAGTGATAGACAACCAAAAAATTTACCCCCTAAAAGAGCCATAAGCCATAGGATAGACCTTATCCCAGGAGCTACCCTTCCTAATAAGGCAACTTACAAAATGAGGAAATTTCTAGGCAAATACAAGAACTTCTAAACCAAGGTCTCATTAAAAAAGAGTATTAGTCCATGTGCCATACCCACTGTCCTAGCACCTAAGAAAGGAGGAGATTGGAGGCTTTGTACTGATTCAAGAGCAATTAATAGGATTACCATAAGGTATAGGTTCCCTATCCCTAGGATTGAAGACCTAATGGATTGTCTAGGTGGAGCTAAATACTATAGCAAGATAGACTTGAAGAGTGGCTATCACCAAATAAGAATACATGAGGGAGATGAGTGGAAAACAACCTTCAAATCTAATGAGGGTCTATATGAGTGGCTTGTCATGCCATTTGGATTATCTAATGCCCCCTCCACATTCATGAGGCTCATGAATGAAGTACTCAAAGACTACATTGGAAAATTTGTAGTGGTATATCTTGATGATATACTGATCTACAACAAAACAAGAGAAGAGCATCTCAGATACCTAGAGCTAGTTTTTATGAAGCTACAGGAAGAGGAGCCGATGATCAACTTGGAGAAGTGTGAGCTCATCAAGAAAGAGTTGGTGTACCTTGGGTTTGTGCTATCTCAGGGAAATCTACAAATGGATGAAAGCAAAGTGGAGGCTATCATGAATTGGCCTACTCCAAGGATATCAACTGAGGTAAGGAGTTTTCATGGTCTTGCACAATATTATAGGAAATTCATAAGGCATTTTAGTGCAATTTGTGCTCCTATGTTCGATACTATTAACGGAGGCATGAAGACCAAATTTGTATGGAATGAGTATGCTAACAAGAGCTTTGAGTTGCTGAAGGAAAGGATATCTACCCAACCTATTTTGGTGTTGCCAAGTTTTGAGAAGCTTTTCACCATTGAGCGTGATGCTAGTAATGTGGCAATTCGAGCTGTTCTAAGCCAAGAGGGCAGACCGGTGGCTTTTCATTTTGAAAAGTTGAGTGAAGCCAAAAAGAAGTACTCTTCTTATGACCTTGAGCTATATGCATTGGTTCAAGCTCTAAGGAAGTGGAGGCACTACTTGCTTCCCAAAGAATTCATTGTATATTCAGACAATCAAGCACTTAGTTTCCTGAATTCATAAGAAAAGTTGAGCCACAAACACATGAAGTGGGTTGAGTATTTACAAGCTTACACCTTCAATATCAAGCACAAGAAAGGTGTTCTCAACAAAGTAGCAGATGCATTGTCAAGGAGAGCTCTCACAATTCAGGAAATATAGTTAAAGAGCATGGGAATAGATCACTTCAAGGATCTATATGCTGATGATGAAGATTTTGCAGATGTTTATAAGGTATGTGTTGAATACAAGAACCATTTTCATAGTAAATATGCTGAGTATACTTTGCAAAGTGGTCTATTTTTTAAAGGAAATCAATTATGTGTTCCTAGAGGTTCCATTAGAGAGAACTTGATACAAGAAAAGCATAATGGTGCTTTGAGTGGTCACTTTGGGATCACTAAGACTCAAGAACTTGTTCAAAGGTTCTATTTTTGGCCTAAGATGAATCTTGATGTTAGGAGGCATGTGGAAAGTTATGTGATATGTCAAAAGGCCAAGGGCACTTCTTCTAATGCAGGACTTTACCAACCACTACCTATTCCTACTAGGCCATGGGAATGCTTGAGTATGGATTTTGTAGTTGGATTACCCAAGACAAGACAAGGCATGGATAGTGTTTATGTAGTTGTTGAAAGATTCAGCAAGATGGCTCACTTTGTGCCATGTAAGACAACCAATGATGCCAGCCAAATAGCCTCTCTTTTCTTCAAGGAGATAGTAAGAATCCATGGGTTACCTATCAGCATTGTATCAGACCGAGACACCAAATTTATGAGTCACTTTTGGAAGACCCTTTGGCAAAGGTTAGGCACCAACTTGTCCTTTGGATCAGCCTACCATCCCCAAACTGATGGTCAGACAGAGGTTGTTAATAAGATCCTTGGAAATCTATTAAGGTGTTTGATAAAGGAGTATGGGCAACAATGGGATCAGTTGATTGGGCAAGCTGAATATGCCTATAATGATACTATAAACAGATTCACAGGGAAGAGTCCCTTTGAAATTGTGTATGGCCTTCATCCTAAAGGAGTGTATGAGTTGAGAGACTTGAAGGATGGAGTGAAAGGAAGTAGATATGCTGATGACTTTTCCTATGCAATGTAAGAGATACATGACACAGTGAGGAAGACATTGATAGAAAACACCATGAAGCGTAAGGCCAAAGTGGATGAGCATAGAAGAGAAGTTCAGTTTAATGTGGGAGACTTAGTGATGATACATCTCAATAAATCTAGACTACTGAAGGGAGTCCCTCACAAGTTGCAGATGAGGAGGATAGGTCCCTACCCTATCTTAGCTAAGTATGGTGAGAATGCATTTAAATTTGAGCTACCGGATGAAAGTGGACTGTCCCCTGTCTTCAATATTACAGACTTAGTCCATTACAAAGGACCACAGCAAGACATGGATCAGAACCTTCATGAAGTGATCAGAGATGTAGAAGATCTACACCTACCTTCTACTACAGTCCAACAAGCTGATAGTATACTGGACACTAGGGTCTACAAGAAGACTCGAACCAAGGAATACAAAGAGCATCTGATCAAGAGGCATGGATAAATGGATGCTGATGCAGTCTGGATAAAGGAAGCCGAGTTCAAGAAGATCGGGATTGATCCAAGCCTCATCAATCCAAGGGTGGATTGAACTTTCTGTTTTGGGGAGGATGGTGTAGGAGCACCTAGGCTAACCTCCATGTTTTGTTATTTTGGCTTGTATCTTACCTTAGCCAAGTCAAAGAATTTGAGTGTTTGCTTTAGACCTTAGATGGTCTTGTTTTTGTTTTGGTTAGGTGAATTAGTCATTAGGACTAAGGTCACATTTTTCCATTATTAGTAGGTTATGCTTATTTGTTGTCTAGGGGAGATTAGAGTCTTTATGTTGTTCTAAACACCTAAAGTGGTTGTAATGATGCCTTAATGCCATTTAATGTGTTGGTTCCTCGAGATCTTGAGGGAATGATGGTCCTAAGAAATAGGCTCAAGGCATGGAGGAAGATGCCAAATGTGATAAGGTAGTTTGCATGGTTTGTTGCATGCAATCCGGTTACCTTTGGATTCCCTTGGGAATAGGAAGTGGAGGAGTTCGACCAACTAGCCTAGAACCATGGAGTGGGCATCTATTATGACCCAAGACTCGTATCTTTGTGGAGTTAGTAGCTTTTGGAAGAGTGAGTAGTTTTTGTAATCAAGATTGGAGTGAATGAAAGAAAGAAGTTCTGCAAATTCTGTGTTTTCTTGTTGATACCAAGTAGTCTTGTGTGAATGTGACTATAGATAGATCAAATGCATTGAGTTAGTGTTAAAATTGTGTTCATAGAATAGATATCGGTCTTTTACATTTCATAAACAAGTTAATTTAGAGTAGACATTAGTGTTAGTTGAGTCATTTTGTTTTAGAGCTCCTACTGGTCTTGTCCTGACCAATCGATGCTTTCATGGCTCCCCCATGAAGTCTTTTCTTGGGAAACACCTAAGGATGGGTGGAATGTTAGGGGAGTTAGTAGTGTACATAATGCTAGAGTTAGGAAGCATGATAGAAAGGGAGAAGCTTCTCTTAGCCACTGATCTCTAGGTGAGCAGGTAGAGCCCGGTTAGAGAGCTAGAGGAGAAGCATTAAGGGTTTCTTGCAGGGAAATGAAGTACAATACGACCAAATATGGTTCCAGGTGGGTTAGGAGTAGTTCTTGGTGTGAAAAGAGGATTGGAGTCTTATTAATCCATTAGAGTAATGTTGGAACAAGGAAACCAGTGAATTCCTAGGAATTAGTCCTTGTAACCCTACATACCCTAGGTTATAGGAATCTACTGTATGGATGTTGTCAGGCCAGAAGATCCATTGAAAAATTTAAAACTCCCAAAAGGGTACTTGAATATGCTTTTAGATTTATAGGGTCTTTGGAAGAATTTCGCAAGAAATAGCAAAAAGGGACTGGTAAAGTCTACAAGGATTAGGCCTGTTTTGAGGTCTGCAAATGGAGAACCCTTGAACCGGGTAAGAATGGAGTGGAAGAACCTTTTGTAATGGTTCAAATTGGAAAAAATATGAAGGTCCTGACAAGGATAGACACCCCTGCAATGAAGAACGAGGTTGGAGTGAAGGTGGCACTTAGAGTTTTCTAAGTGAGAAGGAAGGATTGAACTTAACACATGGTGTTTGTCCTCCAAGGTGAAGCACAGAGGAGAGAGCTCTTAGAGAAGAGTGAGGATTGGAATTAGTTAATCATCTAAGCCAATCAGGAGCTAGAGGAGACTAGGTTCCTAGAAGAGACAAGCTAGGTCTCTTAGCAAAGTGCAAGCAAACCGAGGAGCACATACATTAGTAGCTGGCAAGTAGAAAATTGCAAGGTTATGGTCAGTTAGACCATCATATGATCAAGACTTGATTCTGGATGTTCTAAATGCTCATGTTGAGCACTGTAAAATAAAATTGGAAAGTCTGAAGGACATTCTACCCGAAGAGATGATTGAGTGTAGCAAATAATCAATGGACTCTGAGGTGAAGAGAAAAGAAGAAGCTGAAGTTGTCTCTCACCTAAAGGAACAATTCAGACCATCCGTTTCCAAAATGAAGAAGAAAATGAATGAGTTGAGGAAATGCATTAACTCAGCCACATGCATCTACAACTATTGCATCTACTAGCTCCATGCAGTCAACAACTACAAAGAAAAGTTGGATTAGATTGAAGCAGATTTGAATGAAATTGACAAAAGCTTTGACATATCTCAAAATTTGGATGGCATTATTAGGAAAAGAATCTGGGAGTTACAGTCAGCACAAAAAAAAATTCAATTGTCCAAGAAGGTTCTTGTGGATACTTTTTGGAAGGTAAAAGACTTAATTGAATGTAGGCTGGAGCAGATGGTGGAAATTTTGAAGAATGGTGAGAAATTGGAAGAAGCAATTATAATTCTTGAATCTCTCATTTAGATTATCAACAAAACTTCCAAGAACAATAGCTTGATCATTAGTATTGGAATTACAATTAATAGCTGGAAGAAGTTCCTTTTGGAAGTGAAGAAAAACAATAAGATAATCTTTTAATGATGGCAGTAAATTATCTTCAAGTTTTTGCAAATTTTTATGAAAGGAAGAGAACTATAAGCATATATGTGTTGATATTTTTGAAGGATTGATGATTTTGAACACATTTTTTGTCACTTTTTTGGCATATGGAATCCATGCTTTGTCATTGATGTCAAAGGGGGAGAGAATGCAGTGAAAAATGCCTTATAAATCTCAGGGGGAGAAAGTGCAATAAACATTCTGGCAGTGTACCTATAATGATTCTGCCACTTAGTCATTTTTCAGTAAGTGTTGCCATCAATTCCAAAGGGGGAGATTATTGGCATATGGATGGGGAGACTGTATCATAAGAGTTGTCATTAATGGCAACCCAAGTCATCCAATTTAAGTATAATTTTGGATCCTACCGGTTGAACATAGTAAAGAACAGGGCATCCGGTTAAAGGCATAAAAGTTGATCTAAATACCCTACCAGACATATTTTGGTTTGTGGATCTCTGAGGAAGTTTTGTTGAGGATTTTAGTATCTTGGTACCGATGCACACACACTGGTAAGTGATCTAGAAGATACAGTGCAATAATTTGTTGATTATCTGTGCTAGAAGATCGACCTGACAAAGATGGAAATCATGGATGTATAAGATGTAATTAATTATAAGTCTTCATGTTGGATTAGGTGTTATTTGGGTCCTCTCTTTGTCTTAACTAACTTTGGAGGATGCGCATAAAGATTTAGTGGTGGATATGGGCGACAAGATAAAAGTGACTTAAGATTTTACAAGCTGATTATTGGATGAATAAGTCTTTGATCACATATATATATAAGAGGTTATTTTTATCATTCAAGTATGTAGGATGATGTGCAAAGAAAAGGGTGTGTGTAGATTAAGTGATAATTTGCAAGATCCAATAGTATAGTTGTGTAAATAGATATGGCCATTTGAAGATGGAGTGCAAAAGAAAAAAAATAATTGCACCACTATTTGACAATTTCCCCACTATTTTACAATTGCGTTTGTATATTAAAAAAATGTGTAACTATACTACAATTGCATCGCTCTGGTTCAAACAATTGCATTGCCATGCCCTGAAACCTATAAAATATAGAAATCTCAAAGATAATTTATCAAATTTGGTTAGTAAGGCCATCCTTCTAGTGCCAAAATGTGAACATGATCATAACCTAATCTAAACATGGTCGATACACATGAAATAAACCAAGATCTAACTAGTTAAATCAATCTCCCAATGGAATACTTGAAAACATCAAATAACAAAGCCATTGAACAAGAAACTAACTAAAATGCATAATGGAAACTTATCTAATGCCTCAAACCTCATCCCATTGGGGGATTGGTGTTGCATTGATGTGGAATGTCAACCCTTTCCCAATCCCTAGATTGAAACAAGCTTTCAAATGGATTCCATTGATGAAAGATTAACTAAAATGGATGTAAAAGCTTACTAAAATGGATGCTAAATGCTAAAATGGTGATGGAGAATGCTCTAAAATTTAGCATAGTATATTAATATAAATGAAAGTGGATCCATTTCTCATAGAAATAAGGAGTATTTATAGGAGAAATGGCCAAATAAATGGTCAGGATTGATTTGATCAATCAATGGATGAGAAGCAATGGGAGGAGATGACATGGATCATGGATTCCCATCAATGGATGAGAATGCAAGTTGAAAAGGATCAAGGATTTTAATCAATGGATCTCATTGATTTGAAGAAGCACACTTCCTAAAAATTAAGAAGTTAGGAATTTTGTTGCAAGTGTAGTGACGGAAAAAGTATCCCTTTTCCTCACTTCATTTGAGAATAATTGATAAGATGAGCTAAGTGATTCCTTAATTTGATGTTGTAATATGTTTTACATATTCACATTAAGTTTTGGGCCCTTTTCATTAAAAATTGGCTTCTTTATGCCTTAATTGGTCCAATTTTACATCCACAAGCCTAATTAAATGCATTTTTCTAAGGATAATCCCAACATTTAACAAATGATAAATCATAATTTAATGTTTGAGGTTATGTGTTCTAGATCTAGTGATCTAGGACCCATACGCTACCTTGGGTGTATGGGTACCACCTAGGTCTTGGGGCTTGGTTTCAAATTTCACATTGAACAAGTTCTTGGAGTTTGTGTCCCAGGTTTGAACCACTAGGACTCATACGCCCAACCTGGCGTATGAGTCCCACTCTAATAAGAACCTATTTTAAATCAAATTCTTGGTATGATTTTATTATCCTAGATCTGATGTCAGCTTGTAATGTTGTAATTTCAAGAATTTTGGCATAAACAAGTATAAATACTAGCTCATTTTACATAATTTCACCTAGCAATTTTTGAGTCAAGCATCCTAAAATCTCACAAGAGCATTGGAGAGTATTCAAGAAGGCATTCAAGGGAATATTTGTAGAAGATTATTGCAACAATCAAGATCCATATTATCATGTCAAAGGTTTAGTGCATCATGCATGTTGTTGAGCTAATATGTTGATGTAGCATTCAAGATCTAATAAAGTGTTCAAGTTATTATCCTATTCAAGTTTCATGATCAAGATCTACACTCATTGAGGCCACTTCATGCTTGTTTGCAAATCTACAAGGTTTCAAACAAGGTTCTTTTGTTTCATCTTATATTTAATGTTTCATTTCATTCATGCTTCATTTCTCATTAAGGTTTGATTACCAAAATAGGGTTTAACCAAGGCAAACCCTCATTCCCTAAAAAAACAAGATTTTTCCCTCTTTTTGTATGTTGTTGGTTTATAGGTTGAAGAAAAAGTCGATTTGAAGCCTTCAAAAGTACTAAAATTGCAAATTTGCAAAAGTTGTCAAAGTTGTAATAAGAAGTTGTCAAGGTTCATGGAGAATCAGATATAGAGTAAGGTATGTGACTTATTTACATGAAACCAGTGGTAAAGTGCTTATTTAATCCATCTTCAGAGGCTCACAAAGTTTCAATTCAAAATTATTCTCCTAGGACACTTTTCACTTTTTTCAGGATACTTTGCAATAGTCTAGGCATATGAGTCCCAATATCCAACTTTTTTCCAGTCTTCTGTAGATCTAGATTAGTCACCAAGAGATTCCAGATCCTACCTAGAAACCCTAGACTGGGACTAATGCACTTTAAAACAATAGTTTTCAGGGTTTTTAGACCTTGTTTTGATCTCTCCATTCTTCCAGGTACTTTTCTATTTCATGTTGTTTCTCAATTTGATTTAATGCTCTTAAGTTTCTAGGGTTTTGTGCTTACATGTTTGTATTTCTCCTTTGAAACTTCATTTAATGATGAGCCCCCCTTTTAATTACACCTAATGAAACCACCATCTACTAAAAAGGTTCTTTCCCTCAATTGAATCACTTGGTTGAGGGATCTTGGTTTCCTAATTAATTAAAGTGTGAAGTGGGTCCCCAAATTTTTCCATCTCCTAAAAGGTGGACACACCTATTTCCCTTGTGTTCAACAAGATATTCCCATTTGGAGGAGTTTAAATGAAGGAACAACTGGGAGAGTGAGAGTAATTAGCCAATTAAATGAATTTAAGAAATTACTTAATTGTGCAAGATGGATGAAATAATAATTTTAACTAAATAATTAACTTATTTAATTAAAGGGGGATAATGGCATACAATTAAATAATTAGGATTATTTAATCCAATTAGAAGACATAAGAAGTTTAATTTAAATAATTCACATTATCCAATTAAACAGGATGAAAACTAGTATGAAAGGGGATGAGTTAGCCAAACAACATTGATTATTTGATTAATAGGAGAAAATGATAAATTTAGTTAAATAATGAAGACTATTTAATTAAATGGTTGAAAAGAGTTGATTCAGGATGAAAATGGTGTTAGTAATCAAATTCAGATGTGCAATATCGATCGGGACAATTTTAAGTATCTACACACTTGATTCAATATACACAAATGAGTTATTTATATAATTTTTTTTACATGTTAGAGGAGGAAGAGTAATCAAGCAGGCTTTGAGAAGCCTCAAAAAAATATGCTCTTATTCGAATATAGGATAAGTAGTAGGAGATATTCCTTTCTCTTGTGAAGAAAAGCTTTCTCACTTACCACAAAAATTCATAAATACAGTAGGTGATGGAGCATGAGATGAAAATGGGGATGGAGGTTGGAAACCTAAACTCTTTTTAGAAAGGTATGGTATAAACTTCACACGATCCTTATCTCCTTGTTTCATATTTTCATTATATCCATTTTTAGAAAGAATTTTATATCTGGAATCCCATAACACTTTTCCAACTTAGATGAAGAAGTCTCATCTAAATGCTCATGAGAGGAATTGATTCTTTTGCAAGAATACAAATCCTTTTTGTTTTTTTAAGTTAGGCATCTCCAACACATGAGGGACAAAAGATAAAGAGCCCCCATCATCATCATGGGGTCATGTTTGTGGATTTGTTGATGTAGAACAAAATTTAGAAAATGAAACACAAGATTCCTTAGGTTTAGATTGTGAGATTTGGTTCTCTCCAATAAAGGAGGATTTAAAATCTAGTGAACCCCAATCATCACCAAAACATGTGTTCGAAGATGCAACAATATCATAATCATCATTTGTATTCGACTCTTTAGACTTTGATGGAAAAATTTTAGACTCCCCATTGAAATGAGGTATAAAATCTAATGACTCCCTATCATCACCCAAGAGCGAATTCATAGTATCATTATCCTTGGAAGGTAATGGTTTTAATTTTGAAGATGGAAGCAAAGTATTAAGAGAGTTGGAAGTGCTTTGTTCAGCTTTGACTTGGGAGCAGTGATAACTTTAAGAAACCCCCCTCAAAAAAAGATATAAAATCCTAGTGAATCTTTCATTTTTTTAGGAAAAAATACTAATTTCTATTGGCGAATCTTTCCCTTTTTTTGAAAAAAATATTAATTTTATTGGTGATTTTTTTACATTGGCGAATCTTGTAAAATAATAGTCCAATCTAAAACTAATTCTCATGGAAAAGTAGGGGCCCAAGGGTGGTTCAAATTATCGATGGGTTGAAGGGGTGAACTATAATATTTACTTTCCATCATTGTTTTAAAATATAATACAATGACCCTCATTGTATTTTGCAAGGTAAAATGTACCCATGACCTGTAATTCTTATGGGGCTCAAAATTGCCTTTCGATAATTGATCTAATGACCCTCGTTGTACTCTGTAAGGTAAAATTTACCCATAACCTATAATGCTCATGAGACACAAAATTGTGGGCCCCATGAGCATTATAGATCATGGGTACATTTTACCTCGTGGAATAAAACAAGAGTCATTAGATTATATTATAAATCAATGGTGAAAACTAAATATTAGAAATATGGTCCTAAAACAACTAATAAATATGATATACTATTGGAGAATTGATATATATTTCTACTATAATTTATAAAATTTAGGCAAATATGATCTAATCATGTATTGAATATTGTGGCAAATTTTTAATAAAATAAATTATTTTGTGATTTAAATAAAATTGTAATAAAATTTTGTAAAAATGTGGTGATTCAAGTCACATTGTAGCTCAAACTATTAGCCAATTTTGGATTCCCGAATTTCAACTATTAGCCAATTGGTGAATATTAGCCACTAAAAACATAACTGCTTGGGAGTTATAACTTTTTCATCCACTTTTATTATATATATCTTATTATTATATTCAAAATTCATCTCATGGTGTAGAGTAGATGGGACTCCTTTCATGTCATGAATCCACGATCTACCTAGGAGAAGATTGTATGAAAGAGGTCCTAACATGATATGGATAGGGGTAGGAAAAATAATGAGTCATACCTTGATGGGTAGCATGACTGTCCCTAATGGCTGCTTACAAACTATAAGTGTGAATAAGTAACAATGTAAATACATTTATTAATGAAACATTATATCAAAGATTCAAAAATTAATCTATTAAAAAGAGCAGAAAATTGAAAGCGTCTCATTGTTTCCTATCTCCAAAGATTTATTAAATCACAGAGGGCTCTCAGATTTGGTAAGCACTTGTGACTGTTAAAATTCCAATCTAGAGAATGGAATGATGCTAAATGTAACGATGTGATGATTGATGATATATAATTGATAAAAATAAGCTATTGTAATCTATTTTGACATGAAAACTGATAAATGAAAGCTACATTAAAAATACTATGCAACCATGATTATGATTCTAAATTGCTATGATACTAAGATGCTTGATTGTTCTATTTCCTGCAGAGCAAGATTGCACAAAGTTGGGATCCATTTCCTATGGAGAAAGGTTGTATTTATAGATTTCCCGACAGCACATTTGCACAGGGGCAGCAAACAGAGGCTTGGATTCAATCTGGAGAATTGAATGGTGAGAGATGGAAAGGCTAGAGCTGAAAATGGGAATGGTTCCTCCCAATGAAAACATCAGGCAAGAGGATATAAAGGATCAAAGGGAGAAGATTGAGAGATTGATTTCCAATTTGTCTCCAATTTATCTCCAATTTCCCGTGAATGTTAGTTGAATTAATTAGATATAAAAAATCTAATTTTATTGGTGAGTGAATAAAGGAAATTTCCTTTATTCCTTTACTTGAATTTTTGATTTATTCAAATTAGCAAAAAAGGGGATAAATAATTTAATAAAGCAAACTATAGAAGTTGTTTATTAAATTAAATAGAAGTAATATAATAATTAAATAGTAAGGTATTTAACCTTTGTTTAATTAATGATGTGATTAAGATAGAATAAAATAGGGGAATTTGATAAATAAATAAAACAAAGTATTTAATTTTGTTTATTTAATTAAGATGTAATAATAGCATAATTAGAAGAATTTAAATAAGAATTTAAACATGAACTATATAAATAAATATTTCTATTTATTTAATAGTAGAGGAATTTAGGGTAATTAATCAAATAAGTCGTATTTAATTAATTAGATTCTCCAGACCAATTTTAGGTGTAGACATTTTGCCCCTATTTGAAGTGATGTGTTTACACATTGCTTCAAATAATTATTTTTTGTTGCTGCCGCCAGTATCGAGGAAAAAAATTTCAGTATGCCCCAGACATGCCCCAAACCTTGATTTTCAATTGATTGATGAATATATGCCCCCTCAGGAGATGAATTAATGATTTTATGATTTTTTTGGATTTTTTTTTCCAATGATTTGATGATGATTTGATTTATATCTCGATATTTGATGTAGAAATTTTGTCCCTAGATGAATCTCAATTAATCTCTCCATAAAAAATAATTAAAAGTTTTAAAATCCCACCATAATCCACCTTTAATAACCTATAAAAGGTCAAAAGGGTCTTTTTCAAAATAATTTGTGCATTTTGACTTTTGAAACTTTGTGAGAGAGAGATATTTGTGACTTTGGAGCAAGATGTCGATCCCTTATCACACCCACCAAGTCGAGTGAGTGCGACATCACCAATGTACGACAACTTACGGACCTCCGGTTCGTACCCCTAGAGCTCCTTGTAATTTATGTTTTTTTTTTTTTTCCATTTTTTGTTCTGTTTGCATTTTTTGAATTTTGTAGTTTTAGTGCTTCAAGTTTGCATTGTAGCGCTTTTAGGATTTGTTTTAGCGCTTCTGAAAAGTAGCACTTTGATTAGGTAGTTTAGCACTTCGGTGAGCTAATTTAGCGCTTTGGCGAATTAGCACTAGGATAGGATAGATTAACACTTCAAGCATTTAAATTAGTGCTTTGAGAAGATTAGCGCTATGGTAGGATAAATTAGCGCTTCTAGTGATTAATTTAGCACTTTGGGGATTTAGTGCTTCAAGCGATTGTTTCAGCACTTTGACCTCGTGAAATAGTGCTTTGAGTGATATGATGCTTTGATAAACTTTTCTAGCGCTTTTGACTGATGAAATAGTGCTTCTAATATTTTAGCACTTTGAATGCCTCTTTTAGCGCATCCAAGTCAGATTTGCAAAATTTGTCAAATTTTAAACTTGATTTTGTCGATTTCGATCGTGTCAACCCATTGGTTTGATATGATTTGATGATCTAAATAACCCTGATGATTGATTCTGATGATTGATAGATAAGAATTATTCTCATGATAGGTGAGGAATAATCTCATTTGTGATGAACCTCATGATAGGCGAGTTTGATTTTGATAAATTGACCTCATGTTAGGTGAAGTATAATTTAGATTGAGAATGATGACCTCATGATAGGTGAGGTTTGGTGATGTTTGCACATGAATTTTGATCAAAATTCATACCAAGAGCTGATTAGATTCGATAGTATAATGACATGTGATATTTGACATAGTGTACTAATTTTGAACATTTCATGATGATAGGAGTCTCTGGATAACCTCCAGATTCGAGAATGTTTCCCATGGAACTTTGATTTGATTCCACAGTGGACACTAGATGAGACACATATAATTGTTCAGTGTGGACTTGCTTCTCTTCTTGACATGCACCAGATTAGGATTAATCGGGGTCTTCTCATAGCTTTAGCCGAGCGGTGGCACAGTGATCATAACACCTTCCACTTACCCACCGACGAGATGACTATCACCCTAGAGGATGTCTGGCATATTTTGCAGATACCATTTGTTGGAGAGGTTGTTGTGTATGATTCACAAGAGGTGGGTGAGACATATGCTCTTTGTAGAGTCTTTTAGGATGAGCATATTGCTGGGATGTGGATTCCATAGTGAGAGGTGATGGACTCTTATGCCACCTTACCTTCAATTCTGGAAGGATTTATTGGACGGTTCCTTTGTCCTGATCGTAGGTCAAAGGGACTATCTGTCTGATGGGGCCATGTACTTGAGAGTATGATCATACATGGGACTAGATATGCTTGGGGGATGTGCATGCTGGAACATCTGTATCATGACTTGCATTCAACTGTCTATTTGAGAGGGTAGAGCTTATCATCAGGAGCTACCTTGCTTCAAGTTTGGGCATGGGAGCACATTGTTGTCATGCGACCAGTGCCTATTTAAGATAGGCCTGCTACTAGGCCATATATTTTCAGATATAGAGGTCAACTTAACCAGTCTAGGATGGGTAAGTTGGATCATTGGAGGCACGTACTAGATGACTTAGAGGCAATGACCTAGTGCCCATATCTGGATTGTGAGCACTGGGATGAGGATGATGCAGAGATGGGATACATGTGTGATTCTATGTACTTGATTGGTAGGACCTGCTTCATTTTAGAGAGATTCCTATTGTAGAGGGTCTAGAGGCAGTATGGTATTGTTCAGTGCATGCCCCAGGGTGTTGCAAATTATGCTCGATGTCAGAGTGATGTAGCAGATTGGGGGCCACATTTATCCTATGATACCTTAGTAGAGGGAAACCACACCTTACAACCTTTAGCCTGGGACATACGCTGTGATATTACAGAGGCACTAGTGATAGAGGAGTATGCGGCTTATCTTGCATTGCATCCATGCCCTCAGATTACTATTCTTGATGAGCCAGCACCATTACCTACAGAGGAGGATGTTGCGGTTGTATGTAGTCAGTGACGAAGACGAGCAGAGGATGTGGTGGAGGAGCAGGTTGTGGATGTTGAGGCAGAGGATGTAGGTGGAGAGGAGGATGTTGACATTGAGGATGTGGAGGGTAGTGGTGAGGATGATGATAGTGGTAGTGAGGAATGTGAGGGGAGTAATAGTGGTGAGAGCAGTAGTGATGATGAAGATGATGGTAGGGATGGTGGCAGAGGTATTGTGGCAGGTAGTATAGGTCCATCCACTAGTGTGCCTCGTAAGAGGCAAGCAGTGGAGACATCTTCTTCAGATCATCATACACAGATTACCTCCCTTCAGGTATAGATTCAAACTCTGTAGGGACAGATTGTTCAGCCACAGGGTTTACTTGTGCAAACATAGATGCAACTACAGACCCAGGCATAGGCTCATGTACATGACTTGACATAGGTACATGGATAGTTGGCAGCTGTACGGACACAAATTGCCACACTGACGACAAAGAGGGATAGTGCCAGGCAGATCGTAGAGTAGGCACAAGCGACTGCAGATACTTTACAACAGATTACTGATGGTACTATTGTTGGTGATTATATGAGGGAGGTTCTCCATTTTGGCCGAGAGGCAGAGTTTTATAGGGGTCATTATCATGATGCAGTCCCTGTTGAGTAGAGAGTGAGTTATGCTCCTTCACGGTTAGGCAAGACATACTAGGACTGTCAGTGAGGGTGTGACCCAACCACCTCATAGAGATCCAAGAGGTCCCGGTCCATTTGGTGGTGGTGGAGGTACTAGTCCTGTGATGTCTGCACTGTATGGCAGCAACAGATCTTAGATGTTGTTATGATTCTGTATTGTTTTTGAGACATGATGTATACTTCGATCCAACCAATTTTGATGATATATCTCCCTTATTTCAAAATTCATTGTATACTTGACATTGATATTTTATATGATTTACATGATATGCAGCAGACTATTATGATTCTACGATGGATGCATTTATTTACCATGTTCTACATGCCATGTGATGATTTACTTGATTCTAGATGATCATGTGATATGCTATGGTTTATGATGGTCTATTTAATGAATGTTGTATGGATATATGATGTCGATGTATGGATGCATGATTATTTTCTTTTTATATGATGATCATCTTTATACATGAACGTGGATGTAATGATGTGATGCAAATGGGATGTATGTTCCTATGCTGATATAAATGTGAAAATAGATGATGTATGATATAAATTATGAATTGACGGAAATGCAATAATATGATGTAATAATAAAATAATGAATGATGAATGGATGTATGATGTATTTTAATGTATGTTAGTAATGTATTGATAATAAAATGTGAATGGATAATGTGATGACTTGATGTAATGATAATAATATTTAAATGGAGAATGCAATGATATGATATGCGAGAAATAATTAGTGGATGGATGAAAAATGCAATGATATGATTTAGTTTTGAAATTTTCTTTTAGAACTTTTATATGATATGGAGAAATATGATATGATGAATGCAAAATTATTTGATTAAAATGTATGAATGATGAATAGAAGATGCCTTCTAATGTGAATAATATTGATACAACTACATGGTTACGATGATGTTTTTGTTTATGTCAAGTATACTCAGTATTTTATGAGAAATGATAATCATCAATTTGAATTTTTCACAAACTATTTGTAACAAAATACTCTGCAGATGTATAAACTATATATGAATTTAATCTAAATTTATCATGCAACTACATGCAAACATTGGCATTTTAACAGTATTTTTGTGCTTTGTATCATCATAGAGCTTTAAAAATGTTGAAAGTGAGTACACACATAAATGGTATATTTTAGACCATTGATGACCTGAGTATTACTCTCATGATTTTTTATATTGCAAGAAAACACAAGCATATAGGTATAATTAAACTGAGATGACCTGAACATTTCTTGCGTAAACAGGCAAGGATCAATTATTTCTGTGTGTGAATTCCGAATGTCATTAGTGATACATTTGTAGAGCACATCCCATGACAATTCACACATTAAATAATTAATTCACAAACAATAGACAAATGAAAATACCATTCTTCTTCCTAGCTTCTCTATTTCATTACATCATTGAGTTACACCAAAGAAATGATAACAAAATAATTGAAAATACAACATATCCAACCTTTACTTAAAGTGTTTCAATCATTATTCAGATTATATCATCCATCCTGATTTTGTGATGTTTTTGTTGTTTTATGAGATTTTGGATCAAACCTAACCTAATGACCTATCCTAGGGGCCTCAGGGTTTTGATCAAAGATTATCTTTCCTATGTTATACATGCAGAGACCATGTAGTTTGACTGACACAAACTCATATTTTTTTGACTGACTCTTTTGACTTGTTTTTGATTTTTCTGGTGTCATATGTGGATGTCCAAAGTGTTTCTGATAGTGATTGATGTTCCATGTTGGTTGCATTTTGATCATTGTTTTTTTTGTGTTTTTGCTAAGCTTGTTGTTTTATTGCCCCCAGTGATGTGTAGATGTTGCTCTCAAGCTAGGGTGAGACATGACTATTTGCAATGATATGATAATGGATGCAAAGTGATGGTGAAAGTAACGAAAATGACATGTATCAATAGCTGGAAAAGTTGGTTAAATGACAAATAGTGCATGTTTCCAGGTTTTCACTATATGTTTTTATTACATTTTTTCATTTTTTTTTATTATTTATTTATTTATTATTATTATTATTTTGTATTTTTCTGTTACCAAGATGCCTGTTTGGTTTTCATCAAGGAAACCATTTGAAACATGTACTAGGTGATTCAAGTGTAGTATCTTCTGAGATGGATACTGTTGAGAGGTTCATCAAACAAATCCCCTTTAGGTGTTGATAGTTGATAAGCGCCTAATCCATAATCTGTTATGATGACAAAGGGACCTAGCCAATTAGGTTCAAACTTCCCTTTCTTTTCTCTGTCTTGCTGATTTCTAGGGTTCTCTTTTAGGACTTGTTGATGGTGTTTTTTGCACGACAACAACTCAGATAGAATATGGTATTCTATCTCTCTTGAAAGGTTGATCTCTATAAGAAAAGAGATAACCCCAAGGTCTCTCGGGTGTCAGGTCATGACAATGCAGTGGAACCACTCAGTGATAAATGTGAAAATGCTGGTAATCACAAAGGGACCTTACAAAACAAATGTTGGAGACTCTAAAATTATCAGACCTTTTGCAATATAACGGTACTCGAATTCTTGGTTTAACCAAAGTTCAAAGAAATAACAAAAGATAAAGGGTTTTAGAAATCCTAATATTAATATTATTCCTAAAATCAATAATACTAATGAGGAAGTGCTTGGAACAGACCAATCCCTCAAAACTAATTTCTGATCAACCCAAGCTATACGTGCAATCTCACAGAAACAGTGCAATCTTCTAAGGAATTAAATATTTTCAAATCATGGACATTCATTCAATCAAACTGGATAAATTCCCACAATTGAACTAAGTACACAAATATCTGGTACAAGTTGAACTTGTGTAGCAAACCCACAATCAAGAAGCTGCCCAAAGTATGAACCAAAGATTGCTACAACACTCCAAGCATTAAATCACAAGCATCATTAAACTATTTAACTCTAAATCTAAAATGCATTAATATATTCCCAAGCAATTTCAAAGATAGAATAAGAACCATACGATATTAATCAATCCAAAGACAGCACCAATAATAACACAATGTATTCACTTGTATTGAATCACCAGTAATAGCAACAATTCTGATATTCTGTTACAACACTTGCGTAAACTATGACTAAATTCTAACTCTAACCTTCTTCTCTAATCTTCTAGTCTGTCTTCCATCTAATTCTAACAAATTAACTAACTGTCTAAGCTCCAACGATAACCTACTTTTCTAACCAAACAACCAACAACTACAAAATGAGGCGAAATGCCATACTTATAGAGATTTTATCTCGTGCAAGCCCAAGCTAGGGTTACAGAGAAGGTCAGCCACCAACCAAATTGACTTAGACAACTTGCAATAAATTGCCTCCCTGCATTGAATGCATGAGGCGCCTTCCTCAGATTGACTCGAGCACTCTGCAAATCCTGATTTAGACAGAACGAACCTCGTAGGTCCCATATGACATTAATGCATCACTTGCACGAAACAAAAGAACGAAACCACGTGCACAATGCAAGTTCAAAAATGAGTCATCGATTCAACATCTGAGTTGGGCATATGAACGACTTTGGTCGAGTCAACCCAGTTTGAAATTTCACACCACGTCCACCTCAGATGAACGGCCATTGAGTGCATCGACCTTTCATGTACGTATGGGTTTCTCCTGACCGCGAGCACAATATGTACCTGACTGTATTCCACGAATCTCGCAATATCTTCCAAGTATGCCCATCCTTCCTTCGGCCTTGACAACAACAACTTGCCCGATCCATTCTGCATTCAAAAGGGCCACAATTAATATTCAATATAGCATCTAAATCCAAGTTAATCCACCAAAGTCCCTAAGGAAAGAAAACCACGCAAAAGCCCAGGCGAAAGTGGAACCAAAACCAAAACAAAAATGAAAACAAAACAGGTGGAGATGGATCCAAAAAACCAAGTTCAGTTCCCACCCCGGTTCCAGTTCTGATGAAGGAAAGGAAGACCAAAGCAGACCTAAGGGGAAGAAACCAATCCAAATGCCCAAAACAACGAAACAACAAAGACACGGGGGTGGAACCAAAACAAAAACTGAACCGTGAAATTTCTCAAGGTTCAGAGCTCAGTTCCATCCCGACCCCGCCTCTGACAAATGAAATAAAAACGAAAACCAAGGAAAACCTAAGGGAAGAAACCAACCCAAAGGTCGAAGACAAGCAAAGCGATGAAGAAAACAATAAAGCAAGAAGCAGAGACGGAACCGGACCGGAACGGAAACTGAACCGTGAAATTTCTCAAGTTTCAGAGCTTAGTTCCATCCCGACCCCGCCTCCGACAAATGAAAGAAACAAGGAAAACCAAGGAAAACCTAAGGGAAGAAACCAGCCCAAAGGCTGAAGACAAGCAAAGCAACGAAGAAAACAAGAAGGCAAGAAGCCGAGCTAGAACCGGAACTAGAACAAAAACCGAACTGTGAACTTTCTCAAGGTTCAGAGGTCAGTTCCATCTCGACCTCGCCTTCGACAAAGGAAAGAAATAAGGAAAACCAAGGAAAACATGAGGGAAGAAACCAACCCAAAGGCAGAAGACAAGAAAAGAAACAAAGAAAATAAGAAGGCAAGAAGCGGAGCTAGAATCAGAAACGAAATGAAAACCGAACCGTGAACTTTCTCAAGGTTCAGAGCTTAGTTCCATCCCGACCCCGCCTTTGACAAACAAAAGAAACAAGGAATTAGGAGAAAAAGAACAACTCCCAAGACCCAAACAAAAGCACCAAGGAAAAAAAAAAGGCAAAGGGAAACCACTTCCAGAGAGGACATCCGCAAGACTCCAAGACCACTAGGAATTCAACAAACAGACACCTATAACCAACGCAAGCACCAAAGACCAAAACCCCATGATTTCCAAAGACAAGCTCAAAAAGGGGAAAAGCCATAGAAAAAATCCAAAAGGTTAGTTAAAAGAGGGTCCCCAATTTTAGTGGGGCATGTGTGAAAAACTGCACAACAAATGGCGACTCCATTGGGGAAATGCTCTAGACCATTTCAATGACAAATTGGAATCAACCCAGAATCGTAGGTTTCACAGACCAGGCATCAGGTAACATATGGATGAGGTTTTAGAAATCATAAATGAGAAAATATTTCCTGTACTTGGGTCGAAGTGTGTGTTTATGCATTCATTTCCATTTCCTTAGTTACAATAGGGACCCAACTTAGTCCGATAAGGCTACATAAGTATCCTAACTCCAAAAGAAACCTGGCTAGAGCCTCGCTACCAGTCAGGCGACCATAGCCCCAATGAGGTTATCACTGTGATCCTCCCTAGCATAGCTCTACTACCAGCCAGGCGTCCATAGCCCTGGTAGAGATACTAGGATACCCCTGATAAGGTGAACATTTCTTTTGATTTTTAACATTTTCTTTTGATTTCCTTTTTTTGATATTCTCTTTGAGATCTTTAAAACTTCCTCTTTCACCTTGCAAGCGATGAAGCCTGCACTCAGGGATGAGAACCACAATGGCGCTGGAGTAGATATAAGATTTTTCACCCAGTCAGACCTCACAAGGACCATATACAACCTTCAAAACCTTAAGATTTGTGTGTAAGTATGAGACCCAAATATATTCCAGAATTTGACTTAATCAAGTGACTCCAATTCCAAGTATATGCAACATCAGATAAAGGGATTCCACCAACCGACTCCGAAAAGATGATTGAAGTTTGTAAAACAAATCCTCAGAATAGCCCCAGGCAAGTAGCTAGTTATATAGATGCAACAAACCCAGAAGAAAGTTAGAACCCAAAGCAAGAGCAGCGCAAAAATCAAAACCAACCAAAGTGAACCAACGCAGAAAGAAAACAATAGAAAGGAAACCTAATCTACCTATGTACAAGGAAAGAGATGTAAATAGCCCAGGACTAGAAATAATGCTTCAGATACTGCCAATTGACAGGCAGTGGGATATTTTCTCTAGTGGGTTTTCAAATGGAAAGCATTATTCCCCAGAATCTCTGCAATTTGATAAGGGCCAAGCCAAAGTCTGTCAAATTTTCCATGCTCCCCTTTTCGGTCATGAGCTTTATCCCAATAGAGAACCAAGTCAGAGATTCTAAAGGCTTTCACCTTGGCTCTCCTATCAAACCATCTCTTCACTACACCTTGATGTTTGGAAAATTTTTCTAGGGCTTCATCTCTTCTCTCTTCAAGGTGTAACAGTTTAGCTAGATGGGCTTCACACTTGTCCTCCTCATCATAATATTCATTAATGAATTTCAAAGTAGGGATCTTTAGCTGGATGGGAAACACAGGTTCCAAACCATATACTAAGTGATAAGGAGAGGTTCCTGAGGATATTTTATGTCTAGTACGATATGCCCAAAGAGAAAATCTAAGCTGGGTGTGCCAATCCTTGGGGTTCATCTCTAATAGTTTATGAATGACTGTCAAAAGGTTCTTATTAGAGGACTCAACCAACCCATTACCCTACGGATAGTAATTTGATGCAAATTATGACAATCCCATGATCATAAGCCCAGCTAGAAAAAAATAATGATGCAAAAGAAGGACCATTATCACAAACCAAAGCCAATGGACACCCAAAGCGATTAATAATACCCGACTCAATGAAATTGATTACCACTTCTGAAGTGCATTGTTTGCATGCAAGAGCCTCGGTCCATCTAGTAAAGTAATCAGTTACAGTAAGAATATACTTGTGGTCCGCAGATGAAGGTGGATTGATTAGACCTATAAAGTCCATTCCCTATTGTGCAAAAAGGGGGATAAATAATTTAATAAAACAAACTATAGAAGTTGTTTATTAAATTAAATAAAAGTAATATAATAATTAAATAGTAAGGTATTTAACCTTTGTTTAATTAATGATGTGATTAAGATAGAATAAAATAGGGGAATTTGATAATTAAATAAAACAAAGTATTTAATTTTGTTTATTTAATTAATATGAAATAACAGCAGATTTAAAAGAATTTAAATACAAATTTAAACGTGAACTATATAAATAAATATTTCTATTTATTCAATAGTAGAGGAATTTAGGGTAATTAATCAAATAAGTCGTATTTAATTAATTAGATTCTCCAGACCAATTTTAGGTGTATACACTAACATTATCAAATCCATAAATAGAAAGATCATTAGGTTTTATATGATTCTTATACACACCAATTTTATCTAGAAGATCAATGCTACAAACATTAAGACCTGATCCATTATCTATAAGAGTATGTTTAACCCCGACTTTATTAATGACCACCATTATCATTACAGCCTCATATTTGTTTTGGATCTCAAGCGAAGGTTATTCATGTTGAGGGAATGCAATATCCAAATTTATTGCCTGAATACACTTAAACAAGGCTACTACATCATTTGGTTTGACAAAAGGTGAGATATCAATATTTTGTAAAGCCTTTTGGAGCATCCCGTGTTATGTAGGTGATGTTTTAATCAAGTTCCAAAGGGAGATCTTGGCTAGAGTATTATGAAGTTTCTCAACAAGATCATATTATTTACCACTACACCAAGGAAGACTAGATGGTGGTAGAAGATATCTAGTTGAGGTAATGGGATATATGTTGGAATTTTTGTTTTGATTTCTTATTATTTATAATGATATGTATGAGAAATTGCATGATATATTGGTTTCTTCAACACATCTTGCTGCACATAGTTAGTAGTGAGTTATTTTGCAAAGTTTAGGATATAGCCAATGTTACATTGGTGGCTTCCATTGCACCAAACGATAGAACTGTCAATGCTCGATACAATTTCCAAATTTATATAAGATCTGCAAGAGGCAGTTAAGCCATGTCACAAACCCGAGAGCTATGCTGGACAAGGAATACCAAGGGACACACCATCTTGCAACAATCCCCCCTCCTAGCGCAAGTGAGGGGTTTGAACCTATGACCTCGACTTCGATACCAATTTTTACATTGGTGGTTGCTATTGCACCAAAAGATCGACCTGTCAATGTCCGATTAAACTACCAGATTTATGTAAGATCCATAGGAGGTAGTTAATCCATGTCACAAAATCAAGCATTGTGTTGGACAAGAAAAACCAAGGGGCACACCATTTTACAACAAACATGAGGTTTATGAGGTCCTATAATGAGGGGTGGTTTAGGAGGTCCAATTATTAGAGGAGTTTTAGGAGGTCCAATAATTAAAGGACGTCCAATAGTCAATTGTGTGTTCATAACCTCAACTGATATAACTAATTGTTGATGATATTCTATCGATTGGGGATCTAATGTAAATTTAGCATCTTCATATATTCAAGCCACCTTACTATCATATGAAAAATATATCAATGATTTCATCCTCTTGTGCCACAATATCCTCCCAATTAGGAGAGGTATTGGGAGGGAAACGAACATGATTCTCATGATTCTTAATGATTAGGTCCTCTTGCACTAAGATACCCTCACAAGTAGGAGAGATATTGGGAGAAGAACTAACATAATTTCCATGATTATCAATTATTGCATCCTCTTGCACCAAAACATTCTCACAAGTAAGAGATATTTTGGAAGGAGAATGATGACTAGGTGAAGTGGTGTTAATGTGTCAATTATTTTATGGTGTTCGTTCACAATGTTCTCATAGGTAGAAAAATTATAAAGAGACAAGCCATGCTTTACCATATCAAAACCACATCTTTGAAAAGAAAACATGTTATTTTTCCTATGGATTAATAGTGGTGCATAGCAAAATGAGACATATTTTAGAACATGCACTAGAATAGGAACCAAATCATGCAAAGAACACTGACAGGGATTTCCATAGAAATTTTTAGCCCAAAATGAGTGGATAGGAGTGTAATACATCCTCGACCAAACATGTAATTTTAGAAAAATAAAAATATTGAAATCAACTATAGTGTACCTTTGTTTCAGAGGTTCAGGTCTAGAAGTGAACAAAGTTATGGAAATGCCCAAAAACCTAATTTTTCTATATGAAGCACATGTATGCATGCAATTTTGGATATTTTAAGGCAACTGAGTATGTTCAAATGATGATTTTTAGAGATTGAAATAATCTAATTGACTTTTTTTCCAAAAAATATATAAAATAAATGCTTTTTGATCTTTTGAAATGAAAATACCATACAATTTCTTCACCTTTTCAATGTTTTTCACTAAAATATGCATGCATAAATGACAAATAATATTACAATTAAATTTATAGATGAAAATAACTCAAATATAAGCCCTAAACAAGGAAAATCAGATTTGAAATTCTGCAATTAAATTTAAAATATTTTAAAATTTTTTCTTTTTAATTTTGATGAGTAAATAATGCAAGTGCATGATTTTGAAATAAATGAAAGATCTTCAAATCACCTAGGTTTTGAATCAATTTTCAAAATTATGCTAATGAAAAATTAGAAAATTTCAAGTGCAAGATATCTTGGGTTCACCAAAATGTTGAGTAGGAAACTGATCCTAGATCCAATTAAGATAACTAAGATTATCTCATTTTCACTTGACACACCATTAAACACAAATTGACTAGGGTTTAAATGATTATCTTGTTGTCACAATGGAGATCCAATCCCCTAGTGTTTATGTTTATTTTTGAGTTGTGAGGATGATTAATTTGATGTGTGATTTGACAAGCCTATTTGACATACAACCCTAGATCTAAAAATGTAGTTTAGTAGACATACACAAATGGAAAGTAGTAGAATTAACTTGGATTTGAGAAATTACAACACTGAGGAACTCGTGACTAAAATTTGGGCCTGATTTGGAAGACAAGGGCATAGTTCACCCTAGACTAGATTACTTCTTTTTTGGATCTGCACATTCTAGATTGTAGGTTGTAGTATACACTGTGTTTTCCTAGACTGTCACTTGCTAAAATCTTTATATTTGACCTGCACACATGAATATAGGGGAAACGGTTGTGCTATATAGGTGCTTGCCTAAATCAAACCCTATTTTGGTATTTCTACCTCCACATACTATGATTTATGATGATCAAGAGGGCATGCCCTAGGTCGGGCATAGGCCAAACTGACAATAATTGAATGAAATGATGAATGATAAATGATAATGTTACCTTGATATGAAGCCGTTGATAAAGTGATGTCACACAAGTTGCCACAAAATTTGCTTGATGGATGCCTTGATTGCTTGATAGACCTGCAAAATATTACCTCATAAAACATAATGAATTATTGCAACTAGCATGTAGAGGATAACTCAATACATCTTCATGAAATGGCATGATTGATCATAATAGATCCTTGCACATAATTTAATTCATTATTCTTGATGTCCTATAAAATTTAACTTGATTGATGAAAGTGCTATAATAATGATGCTAATTCTCCCCTTGATTGATTTTAGGATCTTCAATTTTCTCAATAGAGTTTCTAGGATTTAAAATAGTGAAAATACTATGTATTTATATTCAATTATTCTAATTTCCCAAAGTTCAAATATCGATGGATGACAAATGAAATTAGAAATTCAAATGATAAAATATTGACACTGACATATTAAAATTTGGAGCCAAAAGTGTTGGTGTAGGGTGCAGTGTGCCCTAGACTAGATTCTTGCTTTTACAGGATCAAAAGTGTCGGGAGTAAAATATTAAATGCATATTTTCATTTCCCATGTTTTATTTTCCAAAGATGTTCATAAAATAGGTAATTAATACATAATTAGGTACAATCACAAAGGAGGGAGTTGAACTTAGTGTGAAATTGTCAAGGGTGATAGTTTTCGACGCTACAAAAATAAAAATATGATCAACTATAATATGGAATATTACAACTACACTATGATAGCACTCGATTTTTTTGAATGAAAATAAGAAATAATGAAAATGAGGAGAAAGGGAACAATAACATAGGAAACAAAATCATCTAGAAGTTCACGTAAAACCCCTAAGAAGATTTTTTTTTCCCTTAATCTTATCATTCTTCACAATCTCACAAAGATGGTGATATGATCAAGAATATCACATGCATAGTACTGGTATAGCTTGCTGGTTACAAAATGGTAGTGTTTTCTTCAAATTTTTAGAGATTGAGAGTTAATGGGTGAAAAATCAACTTCATTTAATAAAATAAGTAAGTTGGAATACTTTTGCTTGGTCTATCTACATGTAGGAGCACTAGTACTTTCTAAATTGTTTGTTGGAAGGTAACACTCTAATGATGACTAAAACTAGGATTTTATGGGACACTAGTGTGTCATATGGATGTCTACGCATTGCACTCCTATCCTAAAAAAATTGGATTTATAATGCTTGAATTATCATAAAATTTCTAGAAATGTATAATTCAAGTGCTAATATTTTGTATTTAGAATGCTTTATATTAGAGGGCTAAAGTGAGGACATGATGTAGTATGAAATTGTAAGGGTATGCAATTTTTTGACACCATATCTTGATATATAGAAATAAAGAAACACAAGAAGAACATGAGGTTAAGACAACTATAATATCAACTTAAAAAAAAAGAAACCATAGGGGTCGAGGTCTTTGCACCAAGGAGGGAAAGGATAATGTAAGGACTAAAATGATCCTAGAAATACACTAAGGGGATGTAAACCAAAGTGAGCATAAAGACAAGCATGAAATTGTAAGGGCATACAATTTTTGATTTTACACTTGGTGGTATTGATTGTGTAGATTTTCTATTAGTAATTTGGTGCTGCAATTAAAGTCCTTTATTACATCACAAGTGATGGATGAGTGTATTTGTTGGAAAGAGATACTGCCCATGACATATAGTGTTGTAATTGATGGCAACCCTAGTCAGTGATTCAATCCAAACTTCAGTAGCTGCTTATATCGAAAGCCAAATTGAAGAAATGTATTATCTGTCAAAGCTAGAATAGCGTATTCGATAGAGTTGTGTTTTTTGATTCATATGCAATTATCTGTTATCATTTTGAGTCGCGGATCTCAGGGAAGGTATTTCAATGTATGAAATATGTTATCCTTGATTCATAGAGCCTTGTATTGATTTGTGTGCAAGTTAGAAGATTCGGTTGATTGATTTTCTATCTAAACAATGGAAGAAAGATGACTAAGTGAATATAGCGTGTTGTGGATCTTCGAGGGGTAATTGTTTGAAGTGTTTTTTGCTTGATTATGTTGATTTGGTTCCTCACTATGTTTTGGCTGACTTTGGTTGGTGCACATTGAAAATTATTTATGGATTGAGTCGACAATTGCATATGTCTTATATTTTGTAAATACCGACATTTATTTGATTTAATTCCTAGTTGCAGATATATATAAGCGATCATTTATATCATTTGGGCGTATGTGTGAAGTGTGTTGATGTGTGTTGAAAAATTCAGAAGGATTGTAGAGCGATTATGCATAGTTTCACTTGTGCATAAAAGGATTTGTGATGCGAGTTAAAGTAGATAGAGAAGAAGAGAAGAATCAGATAGAAGGTCAAGAATGCAATTGATGTGCTTAATCAGAGTTGTAATCTGGCATTAGCGGATGCTATTAATATCAATTCAAATCTTTTGGATGTAATCCAAATTTTCTGTAAGACAACGAGTCTTCATTTTGTATCTAAGCAGTGTGCTCTAGGCAGTGTGCCTGAATGCATGTGCATTCCCATTTGTAAACACTTATTCTGAGTATACTCATATTGTGGATTGGCCTTCCACCATGGTTTTTCCTCTAACAGGGTTTCCAAGTAAAAATCCTTGTGTTATGGTGTTGTGGTTGATTGCTTTGTGCTCTTGCATCTTTCTTTTGGTTCAATGTTGTAAGTGGTTTACAGATCATATTAATAAAGTTAAATTTTGTAGAACACCGATTCACCCCCCCTCTCAGTGTTCCTTGATTCCAAAAGTATTATCTAGTTTTTAATGTTATTTATTTGCATTTTTAGTGTCTTTTTGGATGCTAGAAAACTTAAATAAAATTTACACAAAGTGTTGACATTGTTGTAGTTTCCCTAAGTTTTATTTACTTCAACCTCTAGCTTGGTTTGTGTAGCAACACACTTCTTCCTCATTTATTCCAACTATTTTTCTCTATTTCAACTATCAACTCATGTCTACTTTTATCCCATTGTAAGCTTTAGTTTTTTAATCCTATCATTGTTCCATTATTATCTCTTGTAACTATTAGTTTAATGGTACTGTGGTATCCCTAGTGTTTTATGATAAATATGTGTAGATTACAGTAATACATTGTGTCCTCTCTTATAGTTTTATGTATGATATCTCTAATTTTTAACTTTTAAACATGATAATTTTTTGATATGTCAACCTAAGACCCCAAAGTTGATAGTGTGAGTAATGGTATAGTCACTACTAGTTGATATTGCCTTTTTTGTGCCAAGAAATTTTATGCATGGGATTAGATGGGAGAGATATTGGTAGAGGGATTAGGACCAATTACTCTATGGTTTTATTTGTACTATATTTCCCTACCATTGGTTTTCCTTTATCTTCTTGTCTATCCTCTTCTTTCCATGGTGTCTCTTTTTGTTGTTATCTATCCCATTTTTTTTTGTATGTTCTATTTTGTATTCTCCTCCAAGTACACAGTATCCTTTTATGATTTTGTTAGTGGATCTCCAACACTTGCTTCTTCTTTCTTGTGTTATTTATTCACCTATTAATATATTATAGGCCCTTTATGTCATCTTTAGTGCTTCTTGCATGACCTTTTCCTTAGCTACCATAATTTGGTATAAGAGAGTGTCCACATCATTCTTTGATTTGAGCTCTATATCTTGTAATTTTTCTATTTTTTATCTTCTATAGAACAACTGGTTATCCATTACTTCTTACTTTTCTTCTTGCTTTGGTTCTAGGAATTTCTATAGTGCTATCCCTATCTTAGATTTCTTATATTCTCTTTTTTATAACATTTTCATCTTCTCCTATGTTTTTTCTACACCTAGGGCTTATGTTATTGCTTCTTCTTTGGTCTATTCTTCATTCTGTTGCAACTTGGGTATACTTTATTATACTTTTTTTGTGTTTTTTTATTTTCTATGAAGATTTTACCCCCTTTCCTATTTTTGATATTATTCTATAGTATGGCTACCATTTCTTCTATAATAGAGGATTCCTCTCCACCTAATTTAGATCTTCCTTTATATGGTGGTGTTGTGAACAATTTTATCCTTATAGAATCTCATGGAGACATCCTCTTAAACTCATTTTCTTTGAGTATATTGTGGGTTTTGAATTACCTCATCTCAAACATAAGGGACTTAATTTTTTAGCTCTTTGATGGTGGTGGTGAGTTTAAAATATTTATTATAGTAGAGTATTTTGAATAATTTTGTGACAAAAACATTTTTTATTTATCTTTTCTTTTCCTTTTTATAGTTTCTCCTACAATTCAGTCATCTTTCTATCTACATACTCCTAACATGTCCCAAAATTTTTTTTACCTTGGGATACTTTGGAATCACTAGTAGTTCTCTTATGTTGGCTTCCACTTATTCATTGATTATCTCAAAGGGTTATCTAGGAAGCCATGAATCTCATGGTTCTACTATTTCTATCTATAAAAAAATTGTATCCAATACAAAGGTGATTTTTTGGGTACTTTAGACTATTATCGAAGATATACAATTTGTATTATATATCTTTATTTGAATGCTTTTGAATAAAACCCAATAAATATCATGGAATGAGGTGACACATTTGAAACTCTTTACATTTTTTTTTTACCTTTGATGTGATAGTGGTTTACTCAACCTAGACACACCCTCCATATAACTAACACATAGAGTAAAATACAAGGCATATGACTAGAGAACCATACCTAAATTAGTAGTTTGTAAACTTTATCTTTTTTAGATTTTTTAGAAATTGAAATTGTTCATGTAATGTAACTCTACTAGATCAAACTATTTCTTATTGATTATCATTTCATATGTAATAAGTATGATAGTAATTGTTACTAAATTCTCTCTATTTATGTAGTAAATATTATGTGCTAAAGCTATTATTATATATTGCAAAAAAGTGTTTATAATATATTCCACTATTAGGTTCCTATTGTTTGATGTTGTTTCAGTCAGCTCCATAACTCATTTAGTTTTTAATTTTTCCTTTGAATTGGGAGATCTTCTTTATCACATAATCCTA
>CM021101.1:641918346-641989884 GCA_007115665.2 Sequoiadendron giganteum | reverse complement strand
GAAGATGGAAAAAAAAAAAAAAAAAATAATTGCACCACTATTTGACAATTTCCCCACTATTTTACAATTGCGTTTGTATATTAAAAAAATGTGTAACTATACTACAATTGCATCGCTCTGGTTCAAACAATTGCATTGCCATGCCCTGAAACCTATAAAATATAGAAATCTCAAAGATAATTTATCAAATTTGGTTAGTAAGGCCATCCTTCTAGTGCCAAAATGTGAACATGATCATAACCTAATCTAAACATGGTCGATACACATGAAATAAACCAAGATCTAACTAGTTAAATCAATCTCCCAATGGAATACTTGAAAACATCAAATAACAAAGCCATTGAACAAGAAACTAACTAAAATGCATAATGGAAACTTATCTAATGCCTCAAACCTCATCCCATTGGGGGATTGGTGTTGCATTGATGTGGAATGTCAACCCTTTCCCAATCCCTAGATTGAAACAAGCTTTCAAATGGATTCCATTGATGAAAGATTAACTAAAATGGATGTAAAAGCTTACTAAAATGGATGCTAAATGCTAAAATGGTGATGGAGAATGCTCTAAAATTTAGCATAGTATATTAATATAAATGAAAGTGGATCCATTTCTCATAGAAATAAGGAGTATTTATAGGAGAAATGGCCAAATAAATGGTCAGGATTGATTTGATCAATCAATGGATGAGAAGCAATGGGAGGAGATGACATGGATCATGGATTCCCATCAATGGATGAGAATGCAAGTTGAAAAGGATCAAGGATTTTAATCAATGGATCTCATTGATTTGAAGAAGCACACTTCCTAAAAATTAAGAAGTTAGGAATTTTGTTGCAAGTGTAGTGACGGAAAAAGTATCCCTTTTCCTCACTTCATTTGAGAATAATTGATAAGATGAGCTAAGTGATTCCTTAATTTGATGTTGTAATATGTTTTACATATTCACATTAAGTTTTGGGCCCTTTTCATTAAAAATTGGCTTCTTTATGCCTTAATTGGTCCAATTTTACATCCACAAGCCTAATTAAATGCATTTTTCTAAGGATAATCCCAACATTTAACAAATGATAAATCATAATTTAATGTTTGAGGTTATGTGTTCTAGATCTAGTGATCTAGGACCCATACGCTACCTTGGGTGTATGGGTACCACCTAGGTCTTGGGGCTTGGTTTCAAATTTCACATTGAACAAGTTCTTGGAGTTTGTGTCCCAGGTTTGAACCACTAGGACTCATACGCCCAACCTGGCGTATGAGTCCCACTCTAATAAGAACCTATTTTAAATCAAATTCTTGGTATGATTTTATTATCCTAGATCTGATGTCAGCTTGTAATGTTGTAATTTCAAGAATTTTGGCATAAACAAGTATAAATACTAGCTCATTTTACATAATTTCACCTAGCAATTTTTGAGTCAAGCATCCTAAAATCTCACAAGAGCATTGGAGAGTATTCAAGAAGGCATTCAAGGGAATATTTGTAGAAGATTATTGCAACAATCAAGATCCATATTATCATGTCAAAGGTTTAGTGCATCATGCATGTTGTTGAGCTAATATGTTGATGTAGCATTCAAGATCTAATAAAGTGTTCAAGTTATTATCCTATTCAAGTTTCATGATCAAGATCTACACTCATTGAGGCCACTTCATGCTTGTTTGCAAATCTACAAGGTTTCAAACAAGGTTCTTTTGTTTCATCTTATATTTAATGTTTCATTTCATTCATGCTTCATTTCTCATTAAGGTTTGATTACCAAAATAGGGTTTAACCAAGGCAAACCCTCATTCCCTAAAAAAACAAGATTTTTCCCTCTTTTTGTATGTTGTTGGTTTATAGGTTGAAGAAAAAGTCGATTTGAAGCCTTCAAAAGTACTAAAATTGCAAATTTGCAAAAGTTGTCAAAGTTGTAATAAGAAGTTGTCAAGGTTCATGGAGAATCAGATATAGAGTAAGGTATGTGACTTATTTACATGAAACCAGTGGTAAAGTGCTTATTTAATCCATCTTCAGAGGCTCACAAAGTTTCAATTCAAAATTATTCTCCTAGGACACTTTTCACTTTTTTCAGGATACTTTGCAATAGTCTAGGCATATGAGTCCCAATATCCAACTTTTTTCCAGTCTTCTGTAGATCTAGATTAGTCACCAAGAGATTCCAGATCCTACCTAGAAACCCTAGACTGGGACTAATGCACTTTAAAACAATAGTTTTCAGGGTTTTTAGACCTTGTTTTGATCTCTCCATTCTTCCAGGTACTTTTCTATTTCATGTTGTTTCTCAATTTGATTTAATGCTCTTAAGTTTCTAGGGTTTTGTGCTTACATGTTTGTATTTCTCCTTTGAAACTTCATTTAATGATGAGCCCCCCTTTTAATTACACCTAATGAAACCACCATCTACTAAAAAGGTTCTTTCCCTCAATTGAATCACTTGGTTGAGGGATCTTGGTTTCCTAATTAATTAAAGTGTGAAGTGGGTCCCCAAATTTTTCCATCTCCTAAAAGGTGGACACACCTATTTCCCTTGTGTTCAACAAGATATTCCCATTTGGAGGAGTTTAAATGAAGGAACAACTGGGAGAGTGAGAGTAATTAGCCAATTAAATGAATTTAAGAAATTACTTAATTGTGCAAGATGGATGAAATAATAATTTTAACTAAATAATTAACTTATTTAATTAAAGGGGGATAATGGCATACAATTAAATAATTAGGATTATTTAATCCAATTAGAAGACATAAGAAGTTTAATTTAAATAATTCACATTATCCAATTAAACAGGATGAAAACTAGTATGAAAGGGGATGAGTTAGCCAAACAACATTGATTATTTGATTAATAGGAGAAAATGATAAATTTAGTTAAATAATGAAGACTATTTAATTAAATGGTTGAAAAGAGTTGATTCAGGATGAAAATGGTGTTAGTAATCAAATTCAGATGTGCAATATCGATCGGGACAATTTTAAGTATCTACACACTTGATTCAATATACACAAATGAGTTATTTATATAATTTTTTTTACATGTTAGAGGAGGAAGAGTAATCAAGCAGGCTTTGAGAAGCCTCAAAAAAATATGCTCTTATTCGAATATAGGATAAGTAGTAGGAGATATTCCTTTCTCTTGTGAAGAAAAGCTTTCTCACTTACCACAAAAATTCATAAATACAGTAGGTGATGGAGCATGAGATGAAAATGGGGATGGAGGTTGGAAACCTAAACTCTTTTTAGAAAGGTATGGTATAAACTTCACACGATCCTTATCTCCTTGTTTCATATTTTCATTATATCCATTTTTAGAAAGAATTTTATATCTGGAATCCCATAACACTTTTCCAACTTAGATGAAGAAGTCTCATCTAAATGCTCATGAGAGGAATTGATTCTTTTGCAAGAATACAAATCCTTTTTGTTTTTTTAAGTTAGGCATCTCCAACACATGAGGGACAAAAGATAAAGAGCCCCCATCATCATCATGGGGTCATGTTTGTGGATTTGTTGATGTAGAACAAAATTTAGAAAATGAAACACAAGATTCCTTAGGTTTAGATTGTGAGATTTGGTTCTCTCCAATAAAGGAGGATTTAAAATCTAGTGAACCCCAATCATCACCAAAACATGTGTTCGAAGATGCAACAATATCATAATCATCATTTGTATTCGACTCTTTAGACTTTGATGGAAAAATTTTAGACTCCCCATTGAAATGAGGTATAAAATCTAATGACTCCCTATCATCACCCAAGAGCGAATTCATAGTATCATTATCCTTGGAAGGTAATGGTTTTAATTTTGAAGATGGAAGCAAAGTATTAAGAGAGTTGGAAGTGCTTTGTTCAGCTTTGACTTGGGAGCAGTGATAACTTTAAGAAACCCCCCTCAAAAAAAGATATAAAATCCTAGTGAATCTTTCATTTTTTTAGGAAAAAATACTAATTTCTATTGGCGAATCTTTCCCTTTTTTTGAAAAAAATATTAATTTTATTGGTGATTTTTTTACATTGGCGAATCTTGTAAAATAATAGTCCAATCTAAAACTAATTCTCATGGAAAAGTAGGGGCCCAAGGGTGGTTCAAATTATCGATGGGTTGAAGGGGTGAACTATAATATTTACTTTCCATCATTGTTTTAAAATATAATACAATGACCCTCATTGTATTTTGCAAGGTAAAATGTACCCATGACCTGTAATTCTTATGGGGCTCAAAATTGCCTTTCGATAATTGATCTAATGACCCTCGTTGTACTCTGTAAGGTAAAATTTACCCATAACCTATAATGCTCATGAGACACAAAATTGTGGGCCCCATGAGCATTATAGATCATGGGTACATTTTACCTCGTGGAATAAAACAAGAGTCATTAGATTATATTATAAATCAATGGTGAAAACTAAATATTAGAAATATGGTCCTAAAACAACTAATAAATATGATATACTATTGGAGAATTGATATATATTTCTACTATAATTTATAAAATTTAGGCAAATATGATCTAATCATGTATTGAATATTGTGGCAAATTTTTAATAAAATAAATTATTTTGTGATTTAAATAAAATTGTAATAAAATTTTGTAAAAATGTGGTGATTCAAGTCACATTGTAGCTCAAACTATTAGCCAATTTTGGATTCCCGAATTTCAACTATTAGCCAATTGGTGAATATTAGCCACTAAAAACATAACTGCTTGGGAGTTATAACTTTTTCATCCACTTTTATTATATATATCTTATTATTATATTCAAAATTCATCTCATGGTGTAGAGTAGATGGGACTCCTTTCATGTCATGAATCCACGATCTACCTAGGAGAAGATTGTATGAAAGAGGTCCTAACATGATATGGATAGGGGTAGGAAAAATAATGAGTCATACCTTGATGGGTAGCATGACTGTCCCTAATGGCTGCTTACAAACTATAAGTGTGAATAAGTAACAATGTAAATACATTTATTAATGAAACATTATATCAAAGATTCAAAAATTAATCTATTAAAAAGAGCAGAAAATTGAAAGCGTCTCATTGTTTCCTATCTCCAAAGATTTATTAAATCACAGAGGGCTCTCAGATTTGGTAAGCACTTGTGACTGTTAAAATTCCAATCTAGAGAATGGAATGATGCTAAATGTAACGATGTGATGATTGATGATATATAATTGATAAAAATAAGCTATTGTAATCTATTTTGACATGAAAACTGATAAATGAAAGCTACATTAAAAATACTATGCAACCATGATTATGATTCTAAATTGCTATGATACTAAGATGCTTGATTGTTCTATTTCCTGCAGAGCAAGATTGCACAAAGTTGGGATCCATTTCCTATGGAGAAAGGCTGCATTTATAGATTTCCCGACAACACATTTGCATAGGGGCAGCAAACAGAGGCTTGGAGTCAATTTGGAGAATTGAATGGTAAGAGATGGAAAGGCTGGAGCTGATCATGAGAATGGTTCCTTGATGCAGAGAAAAGAGGATTCAAAACTCAAAATTCCATTTACTTCACAACTTTCATAGAATTATTCATCTCAAATAATTATTAAGTGCATTCTAGATCACATTAGAAACATAGCCATGGTAGCCCACAATTTAATGCAATGAACAGTCATTAATAACTTCTACAAAACAAATAATAAATCCAATCGCTTCAGTGGGATTTAAGATAACATAATTATAGACATCCCTTACAGTTTTTATAAAGATCCAATGGTTGAAAATAAAGTTATTGTATTTTTCCCAAAACTGCAAACCCTAGGCAGTGTTGAAACCTGCCCTCACCAAAATAATCATATCTTTCACAAAACTCATTAAAATTCAATGAGACAAAAATAATTGGAAACTAGAAATAGAGGCCTTTCCATACATATATGATACTCTATTATTTGAATCCATACCAGTCCGTACAAATCACAACTTCAACCTGAAAACAATGTAGAAAACATAAAATGCACACCAAACTTGAGGTTGCCATTCATCAAACCCCAAAATAATATCTCCAACCTCTCCAATTCGAATTTTGGAGGGTGTAATTATACATTTACAACCAAAACCAACTATTTTCAACCACCTTTTAGTTAGTTTGTTGAAAAAAAACCTTAATGACACTTTTGACATGTTGCTTGACAACTTTCTTGAGCAACTTTTACAATTTTTACAATATGGAACAACTTTAAACATTATTTGACAATGACTTCAAATATTTCTTCCTAAGACTCAAACACCTATAAAATGGTTTTATAAACCTTATTATAAGACCCAATACACAAAATAGAGCAACTATTTACAAATGGCCTCATGGAGGCTTGAAAGCAACTTGGTGCTCCACCATTCCTCCCAATGAAAACATCAGGCAAGAGGATATAAAGGATCAAAGGGAGAAGATTGAGAGATTGATTTCCAATTTGTCTCCAATTTATCTCCAATTTCCCGTGAATGTTAGTTGAATTAATTAGATATAAAAAATCTAATTTTATTGGTGAGTGAATAAAGGAAATTTCCTTTATTCCTTTACTTGAATTTTTGATTTATTCAAATTAGCAAAAAAGGGGATAAATAATTTAATAAAGCAAACTATAGAAGTTGTTTATTAAATTAAATAGAAGTAATATAATAATTAAATAGTAAGGTATTTAACCTTTGTTTAATTAATGATGTGATTAAGATAGAATAAAATAGGGGAATTTGATAAATAAATAAAACAAAGTATTTAATTTTGTTTATTTAATTAAGATGTAATAATAGCATAATTAGAAGAATTTAAATAAGAATTTAAACATGAACTATATAAATAAATATTTCTATTTATTTAATAGTAGAGGAATTTAGGGTAATTAATCAAATAAGTCGTATTTAATTAATTAGATTCTCCAGACCAATTTTAGGTGTAGACATTTTGCCCCTATTTGAAGTGATGTGTTTACACATTGCTTCAAATAATTATTTTTTGTTGCTGCCGCCAGTATCGAGGAAAAAAATTTCAGTATGCCCCAGACATGCCCCAAACCTTGATTTTCAATTGATTGATGAATATATGCCCCCTCAGGAGATGAATTAATGATTTTATGATTTTTTTGGATTTTTTTTTCCAATGATTTGATGATGATTTGATTTATATCTCGATATTTGATGTAGAAATTTTGTCCCTAGATGAATCTCAATTAATCTCTCCATAAAAAATAATTAAAAGTTTTAAAATCCCACCATAATCCACCTTTAATAACCTATAAAAGGTCAAAAGGGTCTTTTTCAAAATAATTTGTGCATTTTGACTTTTGAAACTTTGTGAGAGAGAGATATTTGTGACTTTGGAGCAAGATGTCGATCCCTTATCACACCCACCAAGTCGAGTGAGTGCGACATCACCAATGTACGACAACTTACGGACCTCCGGTTCGTACCCCTAGAGCTCCTTGTAATTTATGTTTTTTTTTTTTTTCCATTTTTTGTTCTGTTTGCATTTTTTGAATTTTGTAGTTTTAGTGCTTCAAGTTTGCATTGTAGCGCTTTTAGGATTTGTTTTAGCGCTTCTGAAAAGTAGCACTTTGATTAGGTAGTTTAGCACTTCGGTGAGCTAATTTAGCGCTTTGGCGAATTAGCACTAGGATAGGATAGATTAACACTTCAAGCATTTAAATTAGTGCTTTGAGAAGATTAGCGCTATGGTAGGATAAATTAGCGCTTCTAGTGATTAATTTAGCACTTTGGGGATTTAGTGCTTCAAGCGATTGTTTCAGCACTTTGACCTCGTGAAATAGTGCTTTGAGTGATATGATGCTTTGATAAACTTTTCTAGCGCTTTTGACTGATGAAATAGTGCTTCTAATATTTTAGCACTTTGAATGCCTCTTTTAGCGCATCCAAGTCAGATTTGCAAAATTTGTCAAATTTTAAACTTGATTTTGTCGATTTCGATCGTGTCAACCCATTGGTTTGATATGATTTGATGATCTAAATAACCCTGATGATTGATTCTGATGATTGATAGATAAGAATTATTCTCATGATAGGTGAGGAATAATCTCATTTGTGATGAACCTCATGATAGGCGAGGTTGATTTTGATGAATTGACCTTATGTTAGGCGTACAGTTTAGATTTGATAATGAGGTTTGGTGATGTTTTCTCATGAATTTTGATCAAAATTCATAGCAAGAGCTGATCAGATTTGATAGTATAATGACATGTGATATTTGACATAGTGTACTGATTTTGAACATTTCATGATGATAGGAGTCTCTAGATAACGTCCAGATTCGAGAGCATTTCCCATGGACATTTGATTTGATTCCACAGTTGACACTAGATGAGACACAAATTATTGTTTGGTGTGGACTTGCTTCTCTTTTTGACATGCCCCAAATTAGGATTAATTAGGGTCTTCTCAGAGCTTTAGCCGAGCGGTGGCACAGTGATCATAACACCTTCCACTTACCCACCGGTGAGATGACTATCACCCCAGAGGATGTCTAGCATATTTTTCGGATACCATTTGTTGGAGAGGTTGTTGTGTATGATTCAGAGGAGGTGGGTAGGATAGATGCTCTTCGTAGAGTCTTTCAGGATGAGCATATTGCTGGGATTTGGATTCCATGGTGAGAGATGGTGGATTCTTATGCCACCTTACCTTCAGTTCTGGCAGGATTTATTGGAGGGTTCCTTTGTTTTGATTGCAGGTCAAAGGGACTATGTTTCGGATGGTTCCATGTACTTGAGAGTATGATCGTGCATGGGACTAGATATGCTTGGGGGATGTTGGTGCAGGAGCACCTATTTGCTTTCAAGCCTCCATGAGGCCATATTGTATAAATTCATTAAATTAGGTGTTTTAATCTTGTAATAAGGTTGAATGAGCCATTTTATATATTTTTGAATTCATTTGGATTCATTGATGAAGGTTTGGTGTCATTTAGTTGAAAAATGAAAACATTGTCAAAAGTTGTCATAACAACTTTTCTTGTTAAATGACAACTTTTTAAAAAGTTTGTTAAAAGTTTTTAAATGGTAGTTGTAGGTTGGTTGGAGCATAACTTGATTGTAAAAGCATAAAAATGGGCCTCCAAGTCGAATGGGGGTGGGGAAGGTAGTTTGGAACAAGAATTTATGAAGGAAGGCATGAATTTTTCTGCAATTTCCAATGTTCTTCCCTGTTCTTTTACATGGTACAGATTTTTATGAAGTTTTAAATACTTTAAATTGATTTTTATTGATATAATGATGAACTAGATTTCATTTGAAATTATTTTGGTGTTTTTTTATTGAGTTTGGAGAAAGTTATGATCATTTTACCATTGGCAACCCTATGGGATTGTTTTATTTGAAAGTTGTAGGCTGTTGCAGAGAATGGTACATATTGTAAAGATCAAATAAATACCTAATACCTTTTGGAAATGTTAGATATGTGAATCTAGTTTCATTTTCTTCAAGTCTCATCAAATTTCAGTAAGATTTGAATAATTTATGACCATTTTGGTGAGGCCAGGTTTGAACACTGTCTAGGGTTTGCAGTTTTGGGAAAAATGTACTAACTTTATTTTCCACTGTTGGATATTCATAAAAATTGGAAGGGAAGTATGTAATTATGTTATCTTCAATCTCACAAAATTGATTGGCTTTATGATTTGTTTTGTGGAATTTATAGATGGTAGTTCAGTGCATTGAATTGTGGGTTGCCATGAGAGTGTTTTCAATGTGATCTAGAATGCACTTAATCTTTGTTTAAGATGAATAATTTTATGGAAGTTGTCAAGTGAATGGTATGTTGAATTTTGAATCCTCTTGCTCTACATCAAATGTGTATGCTGGCACATTTGTATCATGACTTGCATTCAACTATCTATTTCAAAGGGCAGAGCTTATCATCAGGGGCTACCTTGTTTCAGGTTTGGGCATGGGAGTACATTGTTGTCACGTGACCAGTGCCCATTCAAGACAAGCTAGCTATTAGTCCATATGTTTTCCGATATAGAGGTTGACTTACCCAATCTAGGATGGGTAAGTTCGAGCATTGGAGGCGCATACTAGATGACTTAGAGGCAGTGACCTAGCGCCCATATTTGGATTGTGAGCACTAGGATGAGGATGATGCAAAGATGGGATACATGTGTGATTCTATGTACTTGATTGGTAGGACCCACTTCATTTTAGATAGATTCCTACTACGGAGGGTCTACAGGTAGTACGGTATTGTTCAGTGCATGCCCCAAGGTGTTGCACATTATGTCTGACGTCAGAGTGATGTAGCAGATTGGGGGCCATGTTTATCCTATGATACCTTAGTAGAGGGATACCACACCTTATAGCCTTCAGCCTGGGACATATGCCACAATATTACAAAGGTTCCAGTGATAGAGGATTATGCGACTTATCTTGCATTACATCCATACCCTCAGATCACTATTCGTGATGAGCCAACACCATTACCTGCAGAAGAGGATGTTGCAGTTGCACATGGTCAGTGATGAAGACGAGCGGAGGATGTGGTGGAGGAGCAGGTTGTGGATGTTGAGGTAGAGGATGTGAGTGGAGAGGAGGATGTTGACATCGAGGATGTGGAGGGTAGTGGTGAGGATGATGATAGTGGTAGTGAGGACAGTGAGCAGTAGTTATGATGGAGATGATGGTCGGGACGGTGGCAGAGGTATTGTGGCAGGTAGTACAGGTCCATCCACTAGTGCACCTCGTAAGAGGCAAGTAGTGGAGATATATTCTTCGGATCATCAAACACAGATTGCCTCCCTCCAGGTATAGATTTAGACTCTACAGGGGTAGCTTGTTCAGGCACAGGGTTTACTTGTGCAAACACAGACACAACTATAGACCCAGGCACAGGCTCATGCACAAGCCCAGACACAAGTACAGGGACAGTTGGTAGTTGCACAGATACAGATTGCCACACTGATGACAGAAAGGGATAGTGCCAGGTAGATCACAGAGCGGGCACAGGTGCCTGCAGATACTTTACAACGGATTGTCAATGGTACCAGTGTTGGTGATTATATGAGGGAGGTTCTTCGTGTCGGCCGAGAGGTGGATTTTTACAGGTGTCGTTATCATGATGTAGTCCCTGCTGAGCAGAGAGTGAGTTATGCTCCTTCACAGTTAGGTGAGACACATACTAGGACTGTCAGTGAGGGTGTGACCCATTCACCTCGTAGAGATCCAAGAGATCCTGGTCCGTTTGGTGGTGGTGGAGGTAGTGGTCCATCTGGTGGTGGTGGAGGTACTAGTCCCGTGATGCCTGCACCATCTGGAAGCAACAGATCTTAGATGATGTTATGATTCTATGTTTTTTTTGAGACATGATGTATACTTCGATCCAACCAGTTTTGATGATATATCTCCCTTATTTCAGACTTCATTGTATACTTGACATTGATGTTTTATATAATTTACATGATATGCAACAAACTATTATTGATCTATGATGGGTTCTATTATGATTCTATGATGGATGTATTTATTTACCATGTTCTACATGCCATGTGATGATTTACTTGATTCTAGATGATCATGTGATATGTTATGGTTTATGATGGTCTATTTAATGAATGATGTATGGATATATGATGTCGATGTATGGATGCATGATTATTTTTGTTTTATATGATGATCATCTTTATACATGAATGTGGATGTAATAATGTGATGCAAAATGGGATGTATGTTCCTATGTTGAAAAATAGATGATGTATGATATACATTATGAATTGATGGAAATGCAATAATATGATGTATAAATAAAATAATGAATGATGAATGGATGGATGATGTATTTTAATGTATGTTAGTAATGTATTGATAATAAAATGTAAATGGATAATGTGATGACTTGATGTAATTATAATAAAATATAAATGGAGAATGTGATGACTTGATGTGTGGGAAATAATTAGTGGATGGATGAAAAATACAATGATATGATTTAGTTTTGAAATTTTCTTTTAGAACTTTTATATGATATGGAGAAATATGATATGATGAATGAAAAATGATTTGATTAAAATGTATGAATGATGAATAGAAAATTCCTTCTAAAAATGTTGATGCAACTACATGGTTACAATGATGTTTTTGTTTATGTCAAGTATACTCAGTCTTTTATGAGAAATAATAATCATCAATTTGAATTTTTCACAAACTTTTGTAACAAAATACTCTGCAAATGTATAAACTATTTATGAATGTAAGATAAATTTATCATGCAACTACATGCAAACATTGGCATTTTAACAGTATTTTTGTGCTTTCTATCATCATAGAGCTTTAAAAATGTTAAGAGTGAGTACAAGCATAAATGGTATATTTTAGACCAATGATGACCTGAGTATTACTCTCATGATTTTTGATATTGCAAGCGAACACAAGCATCTATGTATAATTGAACCAAGATAACCTAAGCATTTCTTGCATTAACGGAAAAGGATCAATTCTTTCCGTGTGTGAATTCTAAATGTCGTCAGTGACACATTTGTAGAGCACATCCCATGACAATTCACACATTAAATAATTAATTCACAAATAGCAAACAAATGAAAATACCATTCTTCTTCCTAGCTTCTCTAGTTCATTACATCATTGAGTTACTCCAGAGAAATGATAACAAATAATCAAAAAATAAAACATATCCAACCTTTACTTAAAGTGTTTCAATCATTATTTAGATTAGATCATCCATCCTGATTTTGTGATGTTTTTGTTGTTTCTTGAGATTTTGGACCAAACCTAACCTAATGACCTATCAGAGTACATTAGAACCTAAAATTTCCAGTCAGAAACTAAATGATTTTCCCATTTTGAATTGAATATTTCACTATCTTTTCACAAAAAAATCATTTTATCATTCTTACTTCTTCAATACATTTTACCGCCATCCAAAAAATAAAAAAGATACCTTATGGGCCATAATATTTCCTTTTTATATCATATCAAGGTAAATTACGCTTTCTTGCGGCCTCCCACAATAGGAAACAAATTGGTATGGTAGTAGAGTTAACCAATTGGAGCATAAGGTTCTTACATACACCACATAGTCCGTTCATTGACCACAATATCGTCGGTGGCGGTGAATACTTGGCATAACAGTCGATGAATGGCCGGTGAAGCAGTTTGCTTGGTGATGCTTGATTAAAAGTAGGCAACATAATGGTTTCTGCACCATGTGCAATCAAATACAGGCTGCCCGGTGAGAATCGAAATGAGAAACTAGCAGCGGAGTTAGCAGTCAACGCAATAGTAGCGACTAAGCTACAACTTGTGGCAAATCCAGTCAGGCCCGATGGTGTTAATTAGCTAATTTGATGGATAGAAAGTGAACAATTAAGCGGTTCTGAGGCTGACTCTGAAGTGGTACCAGCAGTGGTCAGCTAGTATTGATGAGTGCGATGGCTTGAGGAAACAGCGACTAAGCAATGGTTAGGAGAAGACACTTTATGAGTAAATGAGTAGAGGCAATATGACCAAAAGCGGTGAAGCGGTTAGCATTGAAAGAACCGATCCAAATTCAAAAGGCGCATATTAGGAAGAAGAAATGTTGAATGCGGTAAGGCAGTAAACATAAAGGAAAGCTTCACAGAAATAAATGAAAGTAAAATATTAAAAGCGGGTAAGATATAAAGCAATATCAAAGACAAAACTATAGTATAAAATATTTGATTTTTCGATAAGGCAACAATCAATATTTTTAATTCTAACTAAAGAATGTAAAGCGGTTTTACGGAAAGGTGAAGGACATTTGTGACCCTTGGGATTTCATTGTATGAAAATATTTAAAAAATCAGTTCGCGAGGAAGGGTAGTAGGAGGCCCGGTGGAGTAGAAGAGTAGCTAAAGATTTTTCGGAAGAAAATGGGTAAGGAATGCAAAATAATGTACAAAGCTTTCCACGAGCTAAATCAATGGAGATAAATGTTTTTAATTGGTGATTTTCTTTTTGGTGTTCAGTTGTTGTGATGTATAAAATTCATATTCTTTATTTTGGTTGTCTCCAACTTGAGGTCTTTTAATCATTTAAATCAACATATCAAGTATATCTCTGATTTATCAGAATGCACTCTCATTTTGTGTGATTTAATTAACTGGTGTCTACAAGTCAAAATTAAAATATTTTAATAAGTCACAGTGATTTAAGGATTTCTTTTGGATTGTTGAAGTAGAACTTGATAAGAGAAACATCCCAACACAATTTATGCGAGTCACAAATTTACTAAGGTTTTATGCCGGTCATAGAATTTTCAAAGTGCCTAACAACTAGAGTTAAGCCAGAGAAGGAAACACACATAATTCATGATTTTTGACTCCATTACCCATGTGGATAGAAGGCACTGATCTGGCTCAACCTAGAGATAAAATTTCATATCAAAGGACTTTTTCAAATCCTTTCTTTTGTGCAGTAGGAGTAGGAGTAGTTGTAGTGATTTTCATCTATTCACTTCCATTTGCCATTGTAGATAGATTGCTCAATCAGGAAACACATTTCAATCTGCATCATTCACATAGGTTCACTCACCTTGGTCTAGCAAAACCTAAAGAGAAGAAGGTTCAATTGCATCAATTGGCCTTGTATGTTGGCCAAAAGCATTGTGAGAGCTTGGCAACCTCTTGTGGAACACATGTTTGGGGACCAAGACCTCGAGTGATCAAAGATTATCTTTCCTATGTTATACATGCAGAGACCATGTAGTTTGACTGACACAAACTCATATTTTTTTGACTGACTCTTTTGACTTGTTTTTGATTTTTCTGGTGTCATATGTGGATGTCCAAAGTGTTTCTGATAGTGATTGATGTTCCATGTTGGTTGCATTTTGATCATTGTTTTTTTTGTGTTTTTGCTAAGCTTGTTGTTTTATTGCCCCCAGTGATGTGTAGATGTTGCTCTCAAGCTAGGGTGAGACATGACTATTTGCAATGATATGATAATGGATGCAAAGTGATGGTGAAAGTAACGAAAATGACATGTATCAATAGCTGGAAAAGTTGGTTAAATGACAAATAGTGCATGTTTCCAGGTTTTCACTATATGTTTTTATTACATTTTTTCATTTTTTTTTATTATTTATTTATTTATTATTATTATTATTTTGTATTTTTCTGTTACCAAGATGCCTGTTTGGTTTTCATCAAGGAAACCATTTGAAACATGTACTAGGTGATTCAAGTGTAGTATCTTCTGAGATGGATACTGTTGAGAGGTTCATCAAACAAATCCCCTTTAGGTGTTGATAGTTGATAAGCGCCTAATCCATAATCTGTTATGATGACAAAGGGACCTAGCCAATTAGGTTCAAACTTCCCTTTCTTTTCTCTGTCTTGCTGATTTCTAGGGTTCTCTTTTAGGACTTGTTGATGGTGTTTTTTGCACGACAACAACTCAGATAGAATATGGTATTCTATCTCTCTTGAAAGGTTGATCTCTATAAGAAAAGAGATAACCCCAAGGTCTCTCGGGTGTCAGGTCATGACAATGCAGTGGAACCACTCAGTGATAAATGTGAAAATGCTGGTAATCACAAAGGGACCTTACAAAACAAATGTTGGAGACTCTAAAATTATCAGACCTTTTGCAATATAACGGTACTCGAATTCTTGGTTTAACCAAAGTTCAAAGAAATAACAAAAGATAAAGGGTTTTAGAAATCCTAATATTAATATTATTCCTAAAATCAATAATACTAATGAGGAAGTGCTTGGAACAGACCAATCCCTCAAAACTAATTTCTGATCAACCCAAGCTATACGTGCAATCTCACAGAAACAGTGCAATCTTCTAAGGAATTAAATATTTTCAAATCATGGACATTCATTCAATCAAACTGGATAAATTCCCACAATTGAACTAAGTACACAAATATCTGGTACAAGTTGAACTTGTGTAGCAAACCCACAATCAAGAAGCTGCCCAAAGTATGAACCAAAGATTGCTACAACACTCCAAGCATTAAATCACAAGCATCATTAAACTATTTAACTCTAAATCTAAAATGCATTAATATATTCCCAAGCAATTTCAAAGATAGAATAAGAACCATACGATATTAATCAATCCAAAGACAGCACCAATAATAACACAATGTATTCACTTGTATTGAATCACCAGTAATAGCAACAATTCTGATATTCTGTTACAACACTTGCGTAAACTATGACTAAATTCTAACTCTAACCTTCTTCTCTAATCTTCTAGTCTGTCTTCCATCTAATTCTAACAAATTAACTAACTGTCTAAGCTCCAACGATAACCTACTTTTCTAACCAAACAACCAACAACTACAAAATGAGGCGAAATGCCATACTTATAGAGATTTTATCTCGTGCAAGCCCAAGCTAGGGTTACAGAGAAGGTCAGCCACCAACCAAATTGACTTAGACAACTTGCAATAAATTGCCTCCCTGCATTGAATGCATGAGGCGCCTTCCTCAGATTGACTCGAGCACTCTGCAAATCCTGATTTAGACAGAACGAACCTCGTAGGTCCCATATGACATTAATGCATCACTTGCACGAAACAAAAGAACGAAACCACGTGCACAATGCAAGTTCAAAAATGAGTCATCGATTCAACATCTGAGTTGGGCATATGAACGACTTTGGTCGAGTCAACCCAGTTTGAAATTTCACACCACGTCCACCTCAGATGAACGGCCATTGAGTGCATCGACCTTTCATGTACGTATGGGTTTCTCCTGACCGCGAGCACAATATGTACCTGACTGTATTCCACGAATCTCGCAATATCTTCCAAGTATGCCCATCCTTCCTTCGGCCTTGACAACAACAACTTGCCCGATCCATTCTGCATTCAAAAGGGCCACAATTAATATTCAATATAGCATCTAAATCCAAGTTAATCCACCAAAGTCCCTAAGGAAAGAAAACCACGCAAAAGCCCAGGCGAAAGTGGAACCAAAACCAAAACAAAAATGAAAACAAAACAGGTGGAGATGGATCCAAAAAACCAAGTTCAGTTCCCACCCCGGTTCCAGTTCTGATGAAGGAAAGGAAGACCAAAGCAGACCTAAGGGGAAGAAACCAATCCAAATGCCCAAAACAACGAAACAACAAAGACACGGGGGTGGAACCAAAACAAAAACTGAACCGTGAAATTTCTCAAGGTTGAGTTTTGATTTCATCGACCACTGCCTTGGACAAACAAAAGAAAAGGAAAACCTAAGGGAAGAAACCAACCCAAAGGCTGAAGACAAGCAAAGCGATGAAGAAAACAATAAGGCAAGAAGCGGAGCAGAACCGGAACTAGAATGAAATTGAACTTTCTCAAGGTTTAGAGCTCAGTTCCATCTCGACCCGCCTCGACAAGCGAAAGAAACAAGGAAAAAAAGGAAAACACAGGGGAAGAAACCAACCCAAAGGCTGAAGACAAACAAAGCAACAAGAAAACAAGAGGCAAGAAGCGGAGCTAGAACCCGAACGAACAAAAACCAAACCATGAACTTTCTCAAGGTTTAGAGCTCGGTTCCATCGACCCGCCTTCGACAAATGAAAAGAAACAAAGGAAAACTGAGGGAAGAAACCAACCCAAAGACAAAGACAGAAAAGCAATAAAACAAAGGGCAAGAAGCCGAGCTAGGAAAATGGAACCGGGAACTTTCTCAAGGTTGAGCCCATCAAACCCAAAAAAATGAAAGACACAAGGAATTGGGGAAAAGAACAACTCCCAAGACCCAAACAAAAGCACCAAGGAAAAAAAAAAGGCAAAGGGAAACCACTTCCAGAGAGGACATCCGCAAGACTCCAAGACCACTAGGAATTCAACAAACAGACACCTATAACCAACGCAAGCACCAAAGACCAAAACCCCATGATTTCCAAAGACAAGCTCAAAAAGGGGAAAAGCCATAGAAAAAATCCAAAAGGTTAGTTAAAAGAGGGTCCCCAATTTTAGTGGGGCATGTGTGAAAAACTGCACAACAAATGGCGACTCCATTGGGGAAATGCTCTAGACCATTTCAATGACAAATTGGAATCAACCCAGAATCGTAGGTTTCACAGACCAGGCATCAGGTAACATATGGATGAGGTTTTAGAAATCATAAATGAGAAAATATTTCCTGTACTTGGGTCGAAGTGTGTGTTTATGCATTCATTTCCATTTCCTTAGTTACAATAGGGACCCAACTTAGTCCGATAAGGCTACATAAGTATCCTAACTCCAAAAGAAACCTGGCTAGAGCCTCGCTACCAGTCAGGCGACCATAGCCCCAATGAGGTTATCACTGTGATCCTCCCTAGCATAGCTCTACTACCAGCCAGGCGTCCATAGCCCTGGTAGAGATACTAGGATACCCCTGATAAGGTGAACATTTCTTTTGATTTTTAACATTTTCTTTTGATTTCCTTTTTTTGATATTCTCTTTGAGATCTTTAAAACTTCCTCTTTCACCTTGCAAGCGATGAAGCCTGCACTCAGGGATGAGAACCACAATGGCGCTGGAGTAGATATAAGATTTTTCACCCAGTCAGACCTCACAAGGACCATATACAACCTTCAAAACCTTAAGATTTGTGTGTAAGTATGAGACCCAAATATATTCCAGAATTTGACTTAATCAAGTGACTCCAATTCCAAGTATATGCAACATCAGATAAAGGGATTCCACCAACCGACTCCGAAAAGATGATTGAAGTTTGTAAAACAAATCCTCAGAATAGCCCCAGGCAAGTAGCTAGTTATATAGATGCAACAAACCCAGAAGAAAGTTAGAACCCAAAGCAAGAGCAGCGCAAAAATCAAAACCAACCAAAGTGAACCAACGCAGAAAGAAAACAATAGAAAGGAAACCTAATCTACCTATGTACAAGGAAAGAGATGTAAATAGCCCAGGACTAGAAATAATGCTTCAGATACTGCCAATTGACAGGCAGTGGGATATTTTCTCTAGTGGGTTTTCAAATGGAAAGCATTATTCCCCAGAATCTCTGCAATTTGATAAGGGCCAAGCCAAAGTCTGTCAAATTTTCCATGCTCCCCTTTTCGGTCATGAGCTTTATCCCAATAGAGAACCAAGTCAGAGATTCTAAAGGCTTTCACCTTGGCTCTCCTATCAAACCATCTCTTCACTACACCTTGATGTTTGGAAAATTTTTCTAGGGCTTCATCTCTTCTCTCTTCAAGGTGTAACAGTTTAGCTAGATGGGCTTCACACTTGTCCTCCTCATCATAATATTCATTAATGAATTTCAAAGTAGGGATCTTTAGCTGGATGGGAAACACAGGTTCCAAACCATATACTAAGTGATAAGGAGAGGTTCCTGAGGATATTTTATGTCTAGTACGATATGCCCAAAGAGAAAATCTAAGCTGGGTGTGCCAATCCTTGGGGTTCATCTCTAATAGTTTATGAATGACTGTCAAAAGGTTCTTATTAGAGGACTCAACCAACCCATTACCCTACGGATAGTAATTTGATGCAAATTATGACAATCCCATGATCATAAGCCCAGCTAGAAAAAAATAATGATGCAAAAGAAGGACCATTATCACAAACCAAAGCCAATGGACACCCAAAGCGATTAATAATACCCGACTCAATGAAATTGATTACCACTTCTGAAGTGCATTGTTTGCATGCAAGAGCCTCGGTCCATCTAGTAAAGTAATCAGTTACAGTAAGAATATACTTGTGGTCCGCAGATGAAGGTGGATTGATTAGACCTATAAAGTCCATTCCCTATTGTGCAAAAAGGGGGATAAATAATTTAATAAAACAAACTATAGAAGTTGTTTATTAAATTAAATAAAAGTAATATAATAATTAAATAGTAAGGTATTTAACCTTTGTTTAATTAATGATGTGATTAAGATAGAATAAAATAGGGGAATTTGATAATTAAATAAAACAAAGTATTTAATTTTGTTTATTTAATTAATATGAAATAACAGCAGATTTAAAAGAATTTAAATACAAATTTAAACGTGAACTATATAAATAAATATTTCTATTTATTCAATAGTAGAGGAATTTAGGGTAATTAATCAAATAAGTCGTATTTAATTAATTAGATTCTCCAGACCAATTTTAGGTGTATACACTAACATTATCAAATCCATAAATAGAAAGATCATTAGGTTTTATATGATTCTTATACACACCAATTTTATCTAGAAGATCAATGCTACAAACATTAAGACCTGATCCATTATCTATAAGAGTATGTTTAACCCCGACTTTATTAATGACCACCATTATCATTACAGCCTCATATTTGTTTTGGATCTCAAGCGAAGGTTATTCATGTTGAGGGAATGCAATATCCAAATTTATTGCCTGAATACACTTAAACAAGGCTACTACATCATTTGGTTTGACAAAAGGTGAGATATCAATATTTTGTAAAGCCTTTTGGAGCATCCCGTGTTATGTAGGTGATGTTTTAATCAAGTTCCAAAGGGAGATCTTGGCTAGAGTATTATGAAGTTTCTCAACAAGATCATATTATTTACCACTACACCAAGGAAGACTAGATGGTGGTAGAAGATATCTAGTTGAGGTAATGGGATATATGTTGGAATTTTTGTTTTGATTTCTTATTATTTATAATGATATGTATGAGAAATTGCATGATATATTGGTTTCTTCAACACATCTTGCTGCACATAGTTAGTAGTGAGTTATTTTGCAAAGTTTAGGATATAGCCAATGTTACATTGGTGGCTTCCATTGCACCAAACGATAGAACTGTCAATGCTCGATACAATTTCCAAATTTATATAAGATCTGCAAGAGGCAGTTAAGCCATGTCACAAACCCGAGAGCTATGCTGGACAAGGAATACCAAGGGACACACCATCTTGCAACAATCCCCCCTCCTAGCGCAAGTGAGGGGTTTGAACCTATGACCTCGACTTCGATACCAATTTTTACATTGGTGGTTGCTATTGCACCAAAAGATCGACCTGTCAATGTCCGATTAAACTACCAGATTTATGTAAGATCCATAGGAGGTAGTTAATCCATGTCACAAAATCAAGCATTGTGTTGGACAAGAAAAACCAAGGGGCACACCATTTTACAACAAACATGAGGTTTATGAGGTCCTATAATGAGGGGTGGTTTAGGAGGTCCAATTATTAGAGGAGTTTTAGGAGGTCCAATAATTAAAGGACGTCCAATAGTCAATTGTGTGTTCATAACCTCAACTGATATAACTAATTGTTGATGATATTCTATCGATTGGGGATCTAATGTAAATTTAGCATCTTCATATATTCAAGCCACCTTACTATCATATGAAAAATATATCAATGATTTCATCCTCTTGTGCCACAATATCCTCCCAATTAGGAGAGGTATTGGGAGGGAAACGAACATGATTCTCATGATTCTTAATGATTAGGTCCTCTTGCACTAAGATACCCTCACAAGTAGGAGAGATATTGGGAGAAGAACTAACATAATTTCCATGATTATCAATTATTGCATCCTCTTGCACCAAAACATTCTCACAAGTAAGAGATATTTTGGAAGGAGAATGATGACTAGGTGAAGTGGTGTTAATGTGTCAATTATTTTATGGTGTTCGTTCACAATGTTCTCATAGGTAGAAAAATTATAAAGAGACAAGCCATGCTTTACCATATCAAAACCACATCTTTGAAAAGAAAACATGTTATTTTTCCTATGGATTAATAGTGGTGCATAGCAAAATGAGACATATTTTAGAACATGCACTAGAATAGGAACCAAATCATGCAAAGAACACTGACAGGGATTTCCATAGAAATTTTTAGCCCAAAATGAGTGGATAGGAGTGTAATACATCCTCGACCAAACATGTAATTTTAGAAAAATAAAAATATTGAAATCAACTATAGTGTACCTTTGTTTCAGAGGTTCAGGTCTAGAAGTGAACAAAGTTATGGAAATGCCCAAAAACCTAATTTTTCTATATGAAGCACATGTATGCATGCAATTTTGGATATTTTAAGGCAACTGAGTATGTTCAAATGATGATTTTTAGAGATTGAAATAATCTAATTGACTTTTTTTCCAAAAAATATATAAAATAAATGCTTTTTGATCTTTTGAAATGAAAATACCATACAATTTCTTCACCTTTTCAATGTTTTTCACTAAAATATGCATGCATAAATGACAAATAATATTACAATTAAATTTATAGATGAAAATAACTCAAATATAAGCCCTAAACAAGGAAAATCAGATTTGAAATTCTGCAATTAAATTTAAAATATTTTAAAATTTTTTCTTTTTAATTTTGATGAGTAAATAATGCAAGTGCATGATTTTGAAATAAATGAAAGATCTTCAAATCACCTAGGTTTTGAATCAATTTTCAAAATTATGCTAATGAAAAATTAGAAAATTTCAAGTGCAAGATATCTTGGGTTCACCAAAATGTTGAGTAGGAAACTGATCCTAGATCCAATTAAGATAACTAAGATTATCTCATTTTCACTTGACACACCATTAAACACAAATTGACTAGGGTTTAAATGATTATCTTGTTGTCACAATGGAGATCCAATCCCCTAGTGTTTATGTTTATTTTTGAGTTGTGAGGATGATTAATTTGATGTGTGATTTGACAAGCCTATTTGACATACAACCCTAGATCTAAAAATGTAGTTTAGTAGACATACACAAATGGAAAGTAGTAGAATTAACTTGGATTTGAGAAATTACAACACTGAGGAACTCGTGACTAAAATTTGGGCCTGATTTGGAAGACAAGGGCATAGTTCACCCTAGACTAGATTACTTCTTTTTTGGATCTGCACATTCTAGATTGTAGGTTGTAGTATACACTGTGTTTTCCTAGACTGTCACTTGCTAAAATCTTTATATTTGACCTGCACACATGAATATAGGGGAAACGGTTGTGCTATATAGGTGCTTGCCTAAATCAAACCCTATTTTGGTATTTCTACCTCCACATACTATGATTTATGATGATCAAGAGGGCATGCCCTAGGTCGGGCATAGGCCAAACTGACAATAATTGAATGAAATGATGAATGATAAATGATAATGTTACCTTGATATGAAGCCGTTGATAAAGTGATGTCACACAAGTTGCCACAAAATTTGCTTGATGGATGCCTTGATTGCTTGATAGACCTGCAAAATATTACCTCATAAAACATAATGAATTATTGCAACTAGCATGTAGAGGATAACTCAATACATCTTCATGAAATGGCATGATTGATCATAATAGATCCTTGCACATAATTTAATTCATTATTCTTGATGTCCTATAAAATTTAACTTGATTGATGAAAGTGCTATAATAATGATGCTAATTCTCCCCTTGATTGATTTTAGGATCTTCAATTTTCTCAATAGAGTTTCTAGGATTTAAAATAGTGAAAATACTATGTATTTATATTCAATTATTCTAATTTCCCAAAGTTCAAATATCGATGGATGACAAATGAAATTAGAAATTCAAATGATAAAATATTGACACTGACATATTAAAATTTGGAGCCAAAAGTGTTGGTGTAGGGTGCAGTGTGCCCTAGACTAGATTCTTGCTTTTACAGGATCAAAAGTGTCGGGAGTAAAATATTAAATGCATATTTTCATTTCCCATGTTTTATTTTCCAAAGATGTTCATAAAATAGGTAATTAATACATAATTAGGTACAATCACAAAGGAGGGAGTTGAACTTAGTGTGAAATTGTCAAGGGTGATAGTTTTCGACGCTACAAAAATAAAAATATGATCAACTATAATATGGAATATTACAACTACACTATGATAGCACTCGATTTTTTTGAATGAAAATAAGAAATAATGAAAATGAGGAGAAAGGGAACAATAACATAGGAAACAAAATCATCTAGAAGTTCACGTAAAACCCCTAAGAAGATTTTTTTTTCCCTTAATCTTATCATTCTTCACAATCTCACAAAGATGGTGATATGATCAAGAATATCACATGCATAGTACTGGTATAGCTTGCTGGTTACAAAATGGTAGTGTTTTCTTCAAATTTTTAGAGATTGAGAGTTAATGGGTGAAAAATCAACTTCATTTAATAAAATAAGTAAGTTGGAATACTTTTGCTTGGTCTATCTACATGTAGGAGCACTAGTACTTTCTAAATTGTTTGTTGGAAGGTAACACTCTAATGATGACTAAAACTAGGATTTTATGGGACACTAGTGTGTCATATGGATGTCTACGCATTGCACTCCTATCCTAAAAAAATTGGATTTATAATGCTTGAATTATCATAAAATTTCTAGAAATGTATAATTCAAGTGCTAATATTTTGTATTTAGAATGCTTTATATTAGAGGGCTAAAGTGAGGACATGATGTAGTATGAAATTGTAAGGGTATGCAATTTTTTGACACCATATCTTGATATATAGAAATAAAGAAACACAAGAAGAACATGAGGTTAAGACAACTATAATATCAACTTAAAAAAAAAGAAACCATAGGGGTCGAGGTCTTTGCACCAAGGAGGGAAAGGATAATGTAAGGACTAAAATGATCCTAGAAATACACTAAGGGGATGTAAACCAAAGTGAGCATAAAGACAAGCATGAAATTGTAAGGGCATACAATTTTTGATTTTACACTTGGTGGTATTGATTGTGTAGATTTTCTATTAGTAATTTGGTGCTGCAATTAAAGTCCTTTATTACATCACAAGTGATGGATGAGTGTATTTGTTGGAAAGAGATACTGCCCATGACATATAGTGTTGTAATTGATGGCAACCCTAGTCAGTGATTCAATCCAAACTTCAGTAGCTGCTTATATCGAAAGCCAAATTGAAGAAATGTATTATCTGTCAAAGCTAGAATAGCGTATTCGATAGAGTTGTGTTTTTTGATTCATATGCAATTATCTGTTATCATTTTGAGTCGCGGATCTCAGGGAAGGTATTTCAATGTATGAAATATGTTATCCTTGATTCATAGAGCCTTGTATTGATTTGTGTGCAAGTTAGAAGATTCGGTTGATTGATTTTCTATCTAAACAATGGAAGAAAGATGACTAAGTGAATATAGCGTGTTGTGGATCTTCGAGGGGTAATTGTTTGAAGTGTTTTTTGCTTGATTATGTTGATTTGGTTCCTCACTATGTTTTGGCTGACTTTGGTTGGTGCACATTGAAAATTATTTATGGATTGAGTCGACAATTGCATATGTCTTATATTTTGTAAATACCGACATTTATTTGATTTAATTCCTAGTTGCAGATATATATAAGCGATCATTTATATCATTTGGGCGTATGTGTGAAGTGTGTTGATGTGTGTTGAAAAATTCAGAAGGATTGTAGAGCGATTATGCATAGTTTCACTTGTGCATAAAAGGATTTGTGATGCGAGTTAAAGTAGATAGAGAAGAAGAGAAGAATCAGATAGAAGGTCAAGAATGCAATTGATGTGCTTAATCAGAGTTGTAATCTGGCATTAGCGGATGCTATTAATATCAATTCAAATCTTTTGGATGTAATCCAAATTTTCTGTAAGACAACGAGTCTTCATTTTGTATCTAAGCAGTGTGCTCTAGGCAGTGTGCCTGAATGCATGTGCATTCCCATTTGTAAACACTTATTCTGAGTATACTCATATTGTGGATTGGCCTTCCACCATGGTTTTTCCTCTAACAGGGTTTCCAAGTAAAAATCCTTGTGTTATGGTGTTGTGGTTGATTGCTTTGTGCTCTTGCATCTTTCTTTTGGTTCAATGTTGTAAGTGGTTTACAGATCATATTAATAAAGTTAAATTTTGTAGAACACCGATTCACCCCCCCTCTCAGTGTTCCTTGATTCCAAAAGTATTATCTAGTTTTTAATGTTATTTATTTGCATTTTTAGTGTCTTTTTGGATGCTAGAAAACTTAAATAAAATTTACACAAAGTGTTGACATTGTTGTAGTTTCCCTAAGTTTTATTTACTTCAACCTCTAGCTTGGTTTGTGTAGCAACACACTTCTTCCTCATTTATTCCAACTATTTTTCTCTATTTCAACTATCAACTCATGTCTACTTTTATCCCATTGTAAGCTTTAGTTTTTTAATCCTATCATTGTTCCATTATTATCTCTTGTAACTATTAGTTTAATGGTACTGTGGTATCCCTAGTGTTTTATGATAAATATGTGTAGATTACAGTAATACATTGTGTCCTCTCTTATAGTTTTATGTATGATATCTCTAATTTTTAACTTTTAAACATGATAATTTTTTGATATGTCAACCTAAGACCCCAAAGTTGATAGTGTGAGTAATGGTATAGTCACTACTAGTTGATATTGCCTTTTTTGTGCCAAGAAATTTTATGCATGGGATTAGATGGGAGAGATATTGGTAGAGGGATTAGGACCAATTACTCTATGGTTTTATTTGTACTATATTTCCCTACCATTGGTTTTCCTTTATCTTCTTGTCTATCCTCTTCTTTCCATGGTGTCTCTTTTTGTTGTTATCTATCCCATTTTTTTTTGTATGTTCTATTTTGTATTCTCCTCCAAGTACACAGTATCCTTTTATGATTTTGTTAGTGGATCTCCAACACTTGCTTCTTCTTTCTTGTGTTATTTATTCACCTATTAATATATTATAGGCCCTTTATGTCATCTTTAGTGCTTCTTGCATGACCTTTTCCTTAGCTACCATAATTTGGTATAAGAGAGTGTCCACATCATTCTTTGATTTGAGCTCTATATCTTGTAATTTTTCTATTTTTTATCTTCTATAGAACAACTGGTTATCCATTACTTCTTACTTTTCTTCTTGCTTTGGTTCTAGGAATTTCTATAGTGCTATCCCTATCTTAGATTTCTTATATTCTCTTTTTTATAACATTTTCATCTTCTCCTATGTTTTTTCTACACCTAGGGCTTATGTTATTGCTTCTTCTTTGGTCTATTCTTCATTCTGTTGCAACTTGGGTATACTTTATTATACTTTTTTTGTGTTTTTTTATTTTCTATGAAGATTTTACCCCCTTTCCTATTTTTGATATTATTCTATAGTATGGCTACCATTTCTTCTATAATAGAGGATTCCTCTCCACCTAATTTAGATCTTCCTTTATATGGTGGTGTTGTGAACAATTTTATCCTTATAGAATCTCATGGAGACATCCTCTTAAACTCATTTTCTTTGAGTATATTGTGGGTTTTGAATTACCTCATCTCAAACATAAGGGACTTAATTTTTTAGCTCTTTGATGGTGGTGGTGAGTTTAAAATATTTATTATAGTAGAGTATTTTGAATAATTTTGTGACAAAAACATTTTTTATTTATCTTTTCTTTTCCTTTTTATAGTTTCTCCTACAATTCAGTCATCTTTCTATCTACATACTCCTAACATGTCCCAAAATTTTTTTTACCTTGGGATACTTTGGAATCACTAGTAGTTCTCTTATGTTGGCTTCCACTTATTCATTGATTATCTCAAAGGGTTATCTAGGAAGCCATGAATCTCATGGTTCTACTATTTCTATCTATAAAAAAATTGTATCCAATACAAAGGTGATTTTTTGGGTACTTTAGACTATTATCGAAGATATACAATTTGTATTATATATCTTTATTTGAATGCTTTTGAATAAAACCCAATAAATATCATGGAATGAGGTGACACATTTGAAACTCTTTACATTTTTTTTTTACCTTTGATGTGATAGTGGTTTACTCAACCTAGACACACCCTCCATATAACTAACACATAGAGTAAAATACAAGGCATATGACTAGAGAACCATACCTAAATTAGTAGTTTGTAAACTTTATCTTTTTTAGATTTTTTAGAAATTGAAATTGTTCATGTAATGTAACTCTACTAGATCAAACTATTTCTTATTGATTATCATTTCATATGTAATAAGTATGATAGTAATTGTTACTAAATTCTCTCTATTTATGTAGTAAATATTATGTGCTAAAGCTATTATTATATATTGCAAAAAAGTGTTTATAATATATTCCACTATTAGGTTCCTATTGTTTGATGTTGTTTCAGTCAGCTCCATAACTCATTTAGTTTTTAATTTTTCCTTTGAATTGGGAGATCTTCTTTATCACATAATCCTATCATTTCCTAATGGATTTCTTGGTGATCCTATAGAGTATCCATGTATATGAAGTTTAGAAGAAATATACTTAAGATAAACTTGACCCATTTTGGTTGCTCATATTTTTTTTGGAATTTAGTCCATGCTTCTAAATTTAATTCTTAAAATATTTGATATTGTTGTAAGCATTTTTCTTTTTCTATTACCCCGTTATCTTGCAATAATAGTCATCTAGTGCCTTTAATTTTTTGTGACCAATTTTTATCAAGGGTGCATGCATATATACTTTCTTACATCCTTCACATAGAATACATAGTCTAGGATGTTAGAGAAAAACCCTTTTATATTCAACTCTATTGATTTCAATGCATATTTCATATATTTGGGTTAGGGATTTTTCTTTGCATCAATACAAACTAAATCTAAAATTTTATTTTCTATATTTTCCTCTTTTACTATTTATAATTTCTCCCCTTTGACACAATCTCAACTTTCCTTCTCACTATGAATCTAAAACCTTCCCTTCCTAGTTTCTCACTTATAATATTTACCTAGTATAGTTTCTATGCTATCTCAAATCTCTTAGTTCTAATTTTCTAGCTTTCTTATCATATTTTCACACTACGAGCTCTCTTCTCCACAAACTTTCATTTTAGCAATGATTGACTATTCTCTATTCTTACACTCCTTTGGATTTTGTTCACAATTAGCTATTTGTTTTCTCTTAGAGGTTTTGGTGATTTTCATGTTGGCTATGTCAATTTATATATAGTTCGAATGCTACTTTTTAAATTTTTTGTTCCGTCTACTCTTTCATTATATTTTTTCTATTAGGTATATTCAGTGATACATGATATTTTTATAGCCATTATTGTGCTTTTTCCTTTATCACAAGCTCTTATATTTTTAAATTTATTTCATCCTTTTAATCCATATTTATTTGTACACTTAGTTGTTTATTTTCACTTTTATACTCCCTTACCGAGTTCTTAGTGATAATATTTGGTATCAAAAGTTCCTTAGTGAAATGTACAATGTTGTATAGTCTTCTAGTTTTTGTAAATTATAACTATTTTCTTGTATGAAATTGTAAGATTGGTTGTGATATATATGTGGATGTTATATTTACTTATTGTTACCTTTATATGTAATAAAATCTGCGATTTATGTTGATTTATATCTACTACAGAGTGTTTAGAATTGTTTAGTCTTGTTTTCCCTCTATCTTGCCTTGTTTGTTGCCACAAAATGTGTGTGGTAGAGATTTTATCCATTTTATTTTATTATTATACTTGTTGTTTGCCTATATTTTCTAATTTCTTAACTTTAATATACCCTTTTAGTTTTTATTTTACAAGTACTTGCTAACACTTCTTCCTAATTTGAGTCCTTAGTCTCTTTCATAATGCAATTTTAACCATATACTATTTATATGCCCATTTAATAGGCCACCTTGTAGTGTCTTTAGTATCACACCCCCTAAGTTTATTATTTTGCTAGTTTAATAGGGTCACAACCATTGCATTTTCAAATTTCCAAGATTTTTTAACTTGCTATCATATAATAAGATAACGCCATTGTTTTGGAATAATTTATTTTTTATATTTATATCATGTCATGCTTTCTGTCTTATTTCCTCTTGACTTTTACTGTACTCTATTGGTAGTTTAATATCTAATTTTCCCAAGTCCAATAGTCTTTATTTCAGTGATTCCTCTTCATTTAATCTTAATGTGCTTGATAATATGAAGTTGGGTACCAAGTATTGAATTGGTATATTTTTGTCAAGGTAATAAACTAATTGGATAGGGAAAGAATTGTTAGTATTTTACATGTGGTCTAGTAAACTCATGTCAAAATTATTATTTTAAGATTTGAGTTTGCCATATTTATATTACACATCTTTGTTAATGTTGTATTTAATATTTTTTTGGAGGCTTCAGTAGCCCCATTAGATTGTGGGTGGTATGGACTTCTATTATGTGTTATAGTGAAGTTTTCTAGTAGCTTTTCAATAGTCTTATTAACAAAGTGTTTCCCTTGATCACCTATAACGCTCATTGGTTATCCAAACCTTATTATAATATTTTTATAGATAAATTTAGTAGATTTTTTTGATATAATATCTTGCAACCTCTACTTATACCCACTTGTTTAACTATTCTATTTCTATTATTATGAACCTTGCATACCTCTTTTGTGTCGGCGCTCCAATGGGACCAACAAAATTAATTTCCCATTTCACAAAGGGAGCTTGTGCTTTAATTTGATGTAAGTGAATTTAATCTCGTGTTAGGTCTTCCTAACCTCTAGCATATGTTACATCCTTTTTCATAAGTATTTTCATCTCTAAATAGAGCTCATGTTACCATAACCTTTCCAACATTACTTTCTTAGTTGCAAAATTTCTAGAGTTATGTCCTCTTGAAATACCTTCATGTGCTTCTCCAAAATGTTATTTATTTCATGTTCTAGCACCATCTTTCTATAAATTTATATTTCCCAATGTTATATATATTTCCTTCAATTAAAGAGTGGGGGAAATATCTCCAAAATAGCCTCTTCTTTTTGTCTTTTATATTTCCTTTAGGTTATTCTCTTGTTGACAATAGTAGTGCTACTTCAATTAGATATTAAGATACCAAATTTATTCTAAATAGTTGATTTTGTATAATGAATCTCATAATAAATAGGCCCTAAATCTTCCTCATTTCTAATTCTCATAAAATTTGAGATGGTGGTAAAGTTTTGCAACCCAAGTTTATAGTTGAGGGATGAAAATATCATATTAAAATATTGTATGAAACATAAGAAATTTCTTTGTACATTGCAAATTTTGGAATATTTATAGATGCGATCCATTTCTTTCCACACTAATGTAGGATGGTGACAACCTAGTGTTTGCAATTATAGAATTCCTCTAAACAAAATAGCTAGCCAAGAAGAGGGAATATGGATTGAAATTCTAAATCTTGGTAATGAGGCAGATGGTCCCAAGGTGAGTTAGATATGATGTGTTAAAAAGGAATTGTGTGTATGAGATTTTATGGGTTCCTACACCCATGTAGCCTTAAATGTGATTCTTTCTAAACCTATCTATCTATTTTTGTCCATATATAGATTATAACTTTTGACTACAATCCCATCAAATTTAAGGTTAAATGTGTTTCTACACTTATAAAATTCCATGCACAATACTATCAAATTTAAGGTTGAAGGGGTGAAAAAATGTTGATAAGATGTTAGAACATGATCAAGGGATTCAAGAACATAGTATTATCTAGCCCATAATTTTCACCATGTAAACTAAGGTCTTGAAATGTTAATATGCCCTTTACAAAGGCCTAGGTCCATAAACCCTATCAATTTTTAGATAAATCAATGCTCCACATTCCCCAATGTACCAAATTATTAGTAGTAATAAAAAGTTTATCCTTGGGGGAGTTCACCATATTAATGTTGTCACAAATGAGTTAGTTGGAAATAAACAAATTTCTAGCCAACCAATGCAAAAACATCATTCTTTTAGGGTGATTATTAGGGCATGTAAATGTTTAAAATCCCTAATATTTTTTAATTAATGTTGAATTTCACCCACACAATATGGTGGTTGGGTGCTTCTCTAGACATAGTGATGATATAGTGTAAGTTTGGGGTAGTTAGCATGCATGCACCTCCATGACCATCCTAAGTTGAGGTGGAAAGTCGGAAAGATTGAGACCAAATAGCCTCAAAGGAGGTTTGAAGGAAAAAAAATGTAACTTTAATTTCTTATAAATAATATCAAATGGTCCCAATTGTTGGCAAGCCATCCATAGAAAAAAATTAGATAATAAGTTTCTTTAAATCCCATAACGTTTCAAGAGATATTTTTTCTAGAGGGATCCTCCATGGAGTTCTTTGAAGGGGAATAATCCTCATCTACTAAAGCCTCAAAATATTTTTCTAACATAGGAAATTGATAGGGCTAGAGGTACTATCTTAGTGAAATTGAGTAATGCTTGCCTCTAACATCTCCCTTGAATGAACCATCCTCACTAGAAGGATTTTGTGAGCATTTAAAAGTTAAGAGCACTCATATGAGAGTCACTAAAATCCTCATGAAGAATTTATGAAAATTACTTTTAATAGCAAGGGTAATTGATGTACTAGGGGATGACTTAAAGGCTAGAATTGCTAAAATCTCGAGGTTCACCATGGGGACCTTTGGTTTGATAATATACAAAGGTTTGGATGAAATTTTAATGGATTTGGGAGTCTAAGAGAAGTCAACCACTTTGTTAACTATGATTGGCCAAGGTGGTAGTTTAGGTATGAGTAAATAGTCTTTAATTTTATGGTCCAAGGTTTGACAATGAAAATATACATCTTCAAAAGAATGATGTAGGCAACCATTTGTGTAAAACACAAGCCAATTGCCTAAATATCAATAGATTTGTCAGAGTCAAAGGTGAGGTCCAACTCAATATAGATTCACTTGTAGGGTTAGATGTGGAATTTTTATATTTGGTCATGATCATTAAAATGACCCAAAGGTTGAACAAATTATGCCATAGAGGCCCATATGGGAACATTGAGCCTTGGAAACTTAAACCACACAAGGACTTTAAGGTATAAGATTTTTATAAAACTTTAAAGTCTTGTGTCCAACAAAAAAATACCATCATGGTGTTATGCAAGAACCAACAACTTGACTTGCTAATGACTTTGAAACATAAATAGTAAAAATCCTTTGGACAAAATTTGAACCCTAGACATCTTAGTGCCATGGGGCTCCTAGGAATTTTTAGCCCAATAGAGCAAGTATTGATTGGAGAGGATACAACACACAAAAGAAGAAAGAAGACTATAAACCAATTATAGACAAATTCAGTGTCATCAATAGACAATATAACATCAAGGTCTAAAAACAAACCTTATTATACTTTTTAAAAATAAATTTATGTTTGTATATGGAAGCCATCCCCATTGTCTAATACAACACTAATTGCAAAAGAATCAACTTTGACTATTATAAAAAATTGTTGCCACCAAAAAATGAAACTAAGAATGAACTAAATGCATACAATTTAGAATGTCTTATAAAAAGGAGTTTGATATGAGTGCACCAGAAGGGAAACCCTGTAACTCAAAAGTGGAGCATGAGACAATACAAACTATCATAAAACTCTAAAATGTTCATAATCTTTTATATTTATCTCTTCATAAGAGCATTAATTATGATTTTTTATCCCAAGTAATCTCACGTGAAGTGGGTTTCATATTGTTAGGGATGGTTGTGAAAGCATAAAAGTAGTCAAAGTTATCAACTATGGCAATTTATTCCTATGTCACAAAATTTAAAACTCATCTACTATTGCTGTCGAAAACCAAACATTTAAGTTCAATCAAGCTTTTAGGTAATGAATGAATGATAAGTGGGAGCTTACCACAAGAAATTGATAGTATTGTGAGTTAAAATTTATGTCAAAACCCATTGAGTGGGATACTGATAAAGGTCTTTCTAAGCATTATAACTTGCATCTTTATACCGAACTCCATTTGTGGCAACACATTCTTGTGTGCAAGTGACATTGAAATAACTTTCCTCTACATGAAATAGGAAGAAAAAAGAAACTTTCAATGAAAATGAATGCTTTAACAGATGCTTATCAAGCTCGGCAATTGTGTGAACGACCCCCAGGTCCCCCATAGAAGGTGTAAAGCCCTCCGAAACCATAGTCCTGTCCAACAACAATATCATAGCAATTGGTGTTTGAAGCCATGAGATATTTATCCACCTTAATGTTGTTCATTCCGTAGAACTTTATTTGCCTGATATGTGCACTTGACCTCCATCCTTCGACTGGAAACCGCCCACTGCCCATCTCTGTCTTGCTTAAACTCTCTCCTGCCTTCTTCGCTAAGTATGACACTTCCCCTCCATATATAATGAGGGAAGAAGCCTGGCTCATAAATCTAAACAAATTAGAAGGCCAATATCCCACCAATGTTCCATAGACTTCCAAAATCCAAGCCGATTCTCCATCTATCTCAGACTGTTATAAAATCTCACAAGAACCAGTCAATGTGAAAGAAATCAGGTTAGGGTATTAAAAAGATGATTAAAAACAAGGAAATGGGTTACATAGCAGAGATATTACATACTAGTCTTATAGTTATTGGCAGCTCGTATTGGCTTGAGTCAAATAATTTTGTTGACTTGAGTGAATCTCCGAAACTGAACAGAAAGTTGTTCAGGATAACAAATCCAGGGCAATAGGTATTGTAGCAGCCAGTGGTTAGGTATCTGTCAGCCTGAAAAATAACAAATTTTAATGCATTTGGTATTGATTTTTCCTGAGTGCATCATTATGTGATATCATTTGTTGGGAATTAATATAAGTTTATCATGACACATGAGTAATGGTTCAATAGACCTCATCCCCCATATCCAGTGGGCTCCAAGGTGAGCTCAGAGTTTCAGTGAATCTCTACAATGAAACATGGGCAATGAAGATTGATTCAATACTAAAAGAAGTTTACTCTTCAAAAATGATAGGGTTAGATGAAAAAATCTTATACTAAGAGCCGCACTTAGGACATCTTATTGCTGCAGAGGTGCTCTATCGTTGAGTTACTGGTTTTCTTGGTGACAGGTCCATCTTCAGTTCAGGTGTGACTCATTTTCGAACACCCCCTTTGAACGACAATGCAGATGCACGGAGATCCTAGCTTGACCTGACTCTACTGACCTATTCCATTGCCGTTCAGGTACCCTACCAGTGAACTACTGGTTCTCTTCGTAACTAATCCATCTTTGATTACAATGTGGGTCATTTTCCAATGTTTCAGAGGTAATGATTAACATAAACCCATCTCTAATGTTAGTGGATCATGGTGAATTCGTTACATAAAATTCAATCCTAACAGGGAGCTGATTTTCAAAACATGATGGCCGTTAAATAAACAAATCCCAGTCATAATTATTAGCTACAGATAACCCAATTAAAATCAGCATATGGAAACATCTCTGGTTAATTTGATCCCTTCATAAAAACAATAGAATTTAAGCTGATCAATGCACAGAAGTCAACAAACTTACAGTCCAATACACGAAGAACCTTGGATTATCATCACCATATCTCTGTGGATCCACCTAAAATGTGATTCAATAAGGACGAACGTATTAGGCCGATTGTTTAGTGCAGGGTACATAAATTTTTTGATCATGGCATGTAAACATGAATTGAATTGACTCACATGCCACCCTGCTTCGATTGTTTCAAGGCGGTTCTCTTCAGTGACCCAAACTTGACTCAAACTATAATGTGCGTCCTTTGCAACGTGAGTCTTCCACACACTGTTGTAAGCACTCGTTCCGATAACTGGGGTATCGAACGTAAACTCCACAACTGCATACTAATAAATTCATTGAATCACAGCATTATTAGACATACATATATATCAATATTACATAACTCAATCCAAACTAATGATATACCTCATGAGAGCGTGTATTCCCATAATCAGAAAGAATATTAATGGTGTCAGGAGAAGGCTTCTTGGTGTACTTGTCCACACCACCAGCTCTGAGAACTTCTTCCCTCTTCACCTCCCTGAGTGAAAATGTTCCACCAGGACATGAGTGGCTGAAATTCCCTGCACCACCTTCTCCATCCTGTTTCAAGAATCCTCTCCTTTCCTAACCCAAAAAAAAAATTCTGTCACTTCCCATATTAAAAACAAAATCATTTGCAAGAGTCACAATGTTTAAGCCCATCTTCAATTAAATACATCATTTTCATTATCCAATTATTGCTTAGCTAATCTAATTAGGACAATTTTTTATTGTACTAATCAGAACACAAATCAGTTTGACTTAAACAACACATTCTAAGCTTAGATTTATTTAAGTGACTCATCTTAAATCATATTAATAAATGAACCCTACTGAAAAAATTAATGTGATTTCAGATGAGCCGTTAAACAGAATGCACTATTTAATTTCGTCACATAAATCCACTGCAATGTCATTCTTAAGTAGAAAGTAGATTCAGAAGATCAAATGATAAATCACATACTACATTATGGGCATTCTGGAAGGTTTGTGATCTTAATGCCAGCTGATCTTGGAATCTCACGCACAAGGTGGTACCTCCATCTTCCTCCTGCTTGACATAGGAGAAGAAAATCAAATCGAATCATAAATGCAAAACATATATCTGAAAAAAAATGGAGGAGGTATAACCTGATATCTATGAATTGCAGAAGGGTTGACATAATTGAGAAACTCGTCCACACTCATGTTATCATATGAGAATGCATAGAATGACAAGAGAGTTAAAAGGAAAAGCCTGAGAAAACAAGTGTAAAGCATCTTGTGTGATTTCTGTGCTGCAAGCTGAACTTTTTCCTCCATTTCTTGGCAAGTAATGTCCCTATTTATGTAGGATACAGGAGATTTGTAAGTTCAACTGCTAGGGCAGGTTAGCCATGCAATAATTATCATTTCCTAAAACTACAACAATACTTCAACGGAAAAGGAAATGTTGGGTTTTGTTTACTGTAGCAGTATTTTATTTGGAATGCTTTAAGCGTGTAATATTACTTATTTTTTTATTTCATTTTTTTGACTTACATTTTATCATTCGTAGGCATCTCCTTGTATGATACGGTGAGCAAGTCTATTTTCTAACAAGTGATGCAGTGCCTCGAGTTTCTGTTGTCAAACAAGGAGTTTTTAGGTTGGTAGGGGAAGGGATAATATGGTTCAAGATTTGTAAAAGAAATTGTTAGAGTTTTGTATTGAATGCAGAAAACAAGAACCAATGAAATTGAAGACTATATGATTTGAGAAGCAAAATATAGAGGATAGAGTTTCCTATTGATACTGTGAAATTTGTGTATTGTTTTCGTGAACTAGAACTTGCTGGAACAATTGAATATTAAAATTCATATTTTTTGTGTGCTTGTTAAATAATATTAATAATTTTTTATATAAAAATAATTTAGGAATTTAAATTGGTTTAGTGTGAAGGTGGAGAATTTATTTGTGTAGTAATAGGGAAATGGGCAAAGCGATTGTCATATTGTAAGAAACAAAGAAGGCCATATTTAAAAAACTATTTAGTAACCATATTTATTTGTTAACATATTAATCGTTTTGAGTAGATATATAAGACATAGAAAATAAAAATATTAGTGATAAGTAAAAAAATTAAAAGCATTTTAGAAAATGGAGATATTAAAAATATAAAAGTATTTTAATTTATTTTATATGCAAAACATTTAAAATAAATATATTAGTAATAGACTGAAAAATTTAAAAGCATTTTAGAAAATGAAGATATTAAAAATATAAAAGTATTTTATTTTATTTTATATACAAGACATAAAATATAAATATTAGCAATAAGTTAAAAATTTAAAAGTATTTTATCTTTTTTAATACCATATTATTATGTACAATTAATATAGTAATAAATATAAAAGTATTTTATTTTATTTTATATGCAAGACATAAAATATAAATAATAGCAATAAGTTAAAAATTCAAAAGTATTTTATCTTTTTTAATACCATTTTATTATGTTCAATTAATAGTAATATTTTTGAATATTTTAAGGATGTCTATTTTTTTTATATCTCTAAATTAAATTCATTTAGTTAAATAAACTAATTATAATTAATTTTATTTACCGTGAATTTAGAAAAAGAACATATGCTCATTAAAAATAGGTCATAAAAAGTAAAGTCCATAGGAATAACAACTTTATAGCTAGATTGGAGGTTTAAATATTAATTATTATTTTTGCAAATATTAACCCACTTACATCATTGAGAAGTTGCACCAAAAACAATACATTGAGGCTAGTGGTATGGAGCAATCCCAATACCTTGTAATGTGTTAATGGTGAACACGTGTAAACGCGAATGCTTCTCTATGCCTTGTTGCATTGCATAGCTTCCAGACATTAACTAAGTGCATAGATAGTGGGAATGACAAGCGTGTTACATGTAAATGTGTGAGAATATAGACTGGAAACAAATTTTTCCTTTGATTGATGCATAAGAATATGATCTGCAAATTCTATGAAGAATGTTGAGACAAAGAGAAGTGTTTTATTGTGTGGAAGGCATAGGACATTTGCAGAAGAACAACTAAATTTTGGAGAATGCCATGGAGGTGAGCTGTTATTGCTTTGTAAAATATCAGAGATTGAATGTAGAGGAACTTTCACTATTTGGTAAAACCTAACTTAGAAATCCTACCAAAGTAACTACAATAACAACTCACATACATATGCTATGTATTTCATAAACATGAAACAATAAAATCCAAGAAACATGTGACATATGGAAAACTAAACGGTTTGGGAAAGGTCTTGTTAGCTGTGAATGCATCAAATGCATTGACTATGGATTGATTGCAACAATTTTTCATTTTACTTGTTAATTTTGTCATGTGCTTTTGTGTTTTATGTTTATGAATAACATATTATGTGTAATCGATTGTGGTGGTTTGTTTAAATTTTCCTCAAGTAATAGGAACCATTTTTTGGAATTGGAGTGGAGACAAAGACCTATAGAGGTGCAAATACATTTTATTCTTGAAGGAAAGACTGGAAGGTTAGAGTATAGGATGTTTTTTCTCCTTTGTTTCCAATGAAGTTTGATTCTTCAAATGTCTAGAAAAATTATGCGAATTATTTGAATTTGTCTAATTTTTTCCATAAGCAAGTGACCTTTGCAATTGTTTGATTGCAATATTGCTGTAGTTAGATATGTGCACAATTGAAATGATGTAATATGTAATTCATATGCAATGTAACAAAGCAGAATTTTAATAATCTAAAATTTGGTGTTTCAAGTAAAATATGGAGAATAGAAGGAACTATTTTGTTGAGGAATAGTCACTATTACCCAATCGGGGCAGTCACTATTGAATTACATGATGTGCATTAGATGTCAAAGGGATGCACATTAGATCAATCTATAACTGGCCCATTCTAAATGGCTCCATATTCGACAAGACCCTTTATTCAAAGTATTCGGTTTTTGTTTTGTAATTCTCATTTGCTTATTGTATAAATTCAAGAAGGAAATAATTACATATCAACAATGTAACCTTTGTCAAAAAGCAACATTGCATGCATGAAATTGGTCCAATATGTTTACTATTGCAGGAGCATAGTAGGGCAGGGACATTTTTCCTCTGTTTGTAAGAAAAAGCAATAAAACCAATGAAAGAAGGCACAGTAGTTAATAAAAACTTTATTGTAAGAGCTAATAGTGTATTTAATAACAAATAACAAAGTTTTGGTGAGTTATAAGAATTGAATTGCAAAATGTTGTTCACATGATTTGCAGATTCAATTAAATATTGTCACATGTTTACACATAACAGTCTTACTATTATTAGCATTGATGTAGTTGGTTCATTTCTATGATTTGTGCAGGACATGAAAGCATACACAAGCATTCGCGTTTATGATTGGTCCCTTTGATCAACGACAACATATCATATTTTTCAATGAACTTTTGGGTGTTGTTGCTTCGCACATATTGCATGCACTGATTAAATATTTGTCACAATATATAATGTCTCCCTATTTTCCTAATTTACTTAAATGAAAATGAATAATAGACCTACTCCAACCAATAGAAAAAGAGATAAATCATAATTTTCAAACACAGAAAATATGTCCTTAAATCCCAACTGTAGGAAAAAGACAAAAAATATTTTAAACAATTCAATTTCATTGGTCAAGCAACTATTTCAAAATCAAATTCAGCTAATGCGATAGTAAACATGCCTACTGCATTTGCTATGTTTTGTTATAAAGTGGATGTTGTTGCTTATTGATTTATCCATGAAAACTAAGTAACTGGGAAAATAGCTCAAAGAGAACTCAATCAAGTATCAATTGAATCTTTTGTGTCTGAAATCTATCATTCATCTCTTTTCTTATTGCGTGGAGTAGGTCAGCTACTCTTTTTTATGTAAGAAAATAAGTGAAATAGAATTACATTATAAAATTTGTCAAATAAATTTGATTGCCCAACCAAGTATGTCAAATTGAAATGCAATAATTGTAGTAGCAACTTGCCCTTTAAAAACATGCATGTTTTATATTTCTGACATATAGCATACTAAAAAGTTGTAATACCGAAGTTTAATCCATTTAAACGGGAACATAAGAAATAAAGTATTGTCCAACATATAAAGGGAAAAGGTGTCAACTATAAAATAAAAGTAGCAAGAAGTTTTAAGTCACAAAACATAAATATAGTGATATAGGTGAAAGAGCCAAGAACAAAAGCATAACAAAAAAGAGAAGTGCACGTTGATGCAATGGCAGGTAGCTTTGCACTTGCTTGTGTTTCTTTGTCACTTGCAATCTCATTATTATGGTTAGTACAAAAACATTTTTTTTTATATAATTATAAACATATTTTGGAAATTGAAGAGCGAGAAAAGTATTTGTATCAGTATTGTTTTTTACCTCGTTGTAGCATGCACCGTTCATTCAGCTAGGCAAATAGCCTCTATGATATTATTTTGATTGAGGTTGAAATGGCCTTTAGTGACGAAGTCCTATAGTGAAAATATAACTGTTGATTTGTCCTTGATGTAGTCTTCGTATTTCATGTCTTGAAGGGCGGGCAAGATTTGTCGTCAGACATTGCTTTGGACTAAACAATGGATCATTTGCTTGTCATGTGTTATAATGATAGCTTTAGGATGAAGTGAGTATATGTAGCTCACTTCCTTGTCACATTGGTTGCAATGAGCAGTTTCCTATTGGAGCATGTCGTAATTGTTGAATTTATATTTGTAACTCGGGCAAAAAACTTCAAATGGATTTGAAAGTGTGTTTGTTGCTTTTAATGTGCCTGAAACCTGGAACATGTAAACATAGATTGTTAGAAGGGGTAGTTTCAAAAATTTAAAATGAGAGTGCGAAAAGATTTTTAAAAGGTCACCTTAAATTTTGATTGCATCAAAGTAGTTAGCTTGTCCATTGTTCTTTTGTTATTCAATTTGCAAATGAATGTTGATCGACCCATGTGGCCCATGTTCTTTTGATATTCTTTAAAAGAAAAGCTAGGGTTTTGTTCCTATGTAGTTGTTCCTCTATTTTCAAGTATTGTTGTTCATGAGATGGACGTAGTGGCAATTGCATGGCAATGAGAAAGTTAGTCTCTTTGTTACAAATAAATTTTAGTAAAGACCACAATGCTATAAAAAAAGTTTAAAATAGATTAGTGGCATATGTTGGGGAGACATTTGTACCTACGCTTTGTTAGATTATGCTATGACATCTTTGATATCAATTGCATATTGGTTGCATACTTTCTTAGCGCCAACAACCAAATTACCTATTGTTCCAATTGGATACAAATTTTTGGTTGCTAGTAGTTGCCTGATAGTTGTATCTGGAATGAAGTAGTAGTTTGTAGAAAAGTGAGGCATGCTTTCAACTATGGTTGTGTCTGTCAATATCAATATGCAATCAGAGTCTCCTCTATCATAATCTGTTCTAGGTGCAATTTGAAAGCCTAATATTGAAATTCCCAATCTTGGAACTATTTTGTGATCATGTTCTTGCATAAGGTTTCCACTGATATTCAATGTAATTGTCATTTTTATTTTAAGATATGTGAGATCTGCACGCAGTACTTCATGTGTTCTATTGACTTTGTCCAATGTAGCTTTGTAGACAACAAGGACGTCACCTTGGAATGTGTCACCAACATTTTTTGCATTTAAGTCTTCAATTGATATGGTCTTTTTTACTTTTGTTCTGCAAAAACCAAGAGAAATGTAAATCTTATATTTGGGCAATGCAAGAATGCATGTGATAGGTAAATAGGATAAGTTGTTTACAGTTTTCTTGTGTCTTCTTCCATGTCTTGCACTTGCTATTGTGGTCTTTTTATTTGATCCATCATTTTCCTACAAGGTAGTGATATAGTATAGGAGAATCCATTGGAGAATGTATTACTGATATATGCTTATGTATGATGTAATGTTGAACTGATTCAATGGGCAAGATGAAATTTTAGGAAAATAGGAAAGTGGTCAGTTCAATATGCCTCTGATCTGTAAATATTGTATACACGTGAATGAATTTGACCAAATATGGTCAATGAGCGGCTTGTGTAGACTATGTGATTTTTTTAACAAAAAATGAATGTTGTTAGTTTGCATGAAATTTTGGAGTGTTCTTTTGTTTTTGTTTTTGTTTTTTTCTAAACACATGTCGATATTAAAGTCGCCTACAATGTACAATATGTTTTTTGTATCTGTGTATGCAATTACAGCTTGTAGAATTATGATTATTTATTGTATGGGAGTATTAGGTCTTGCATAAATATTACAGATATTAAGTTCATCGGTGTGTAGCTCAGTATTGTGACTGTGATGGCTTCAATATTTGTAGAGATGTGTTCTTTTGCTTTTGATACAAACAAATGTTTTTTGGTAAAATTTGTTATGTCATGTATCATATTCATACCAAAGGTATTAAAATATTGTGATAATATATTAGGTTGTAAGATATGCATGTTTATTTCATGTAAACACAAAATGTCAGATTGCATTGTGGCATAGCCATTGGCAATGTCATGTGCATGTGGATTTAATGTACGAGTGTTTAGTGTGCATAGAAGCATTGGCATTGTATCGTGTGGACATTTAGTTTGAATATCAAGTTGCCATTATGCAGTTGACTAGAGGTGATGCATTTCTAGACATATCTTGTCCTTAACTTTAAAGTTTTCTATAGTTAAAGGTTTTAGCAGGAATAATGAGTCTATTGTCTTTGTTCGTGATAGTGTTGTATAAGTTAAGCCATGTTGTCTTATGCATGTTGGTTCAAAAGACAAAGCTTGCATTGTTAGCCCTTGTGATTCAATGAATGGTTCGTGCACATGCTAGTTGTATTGGGAATTGTCTTCTAATTGTAATTTTCTTGTTCGTTGATTTTTTTTGTATGGCTCTAGAAATGCACAATAGAGGAATCCATTCTTTGTCAATGAGATCAGTATCTAGTATTGTGCTAGTTTTGTGCATTGTTGTTGTCCAATTGTTGGATCGGTAAATTTGAGCCAAACAACATCAATGTCATTATGTGTTGTATATGCTTTAAATATTCTGTCAGAATCGTTGACTAGGCCATCTTGCATATTATAGTTTCCTACATATATTTCAACAAGGATATATTATTTCAAGTATATTTGAGGTGGAAGAGTGGTTGTATGATTGTAAATCCGAATTGCATTATAGTTTTCCTCATGCTCATCTACTACGTTTAGAACTATCATTTGAATGGAAATGGACAATAACATTCTATGATTGTGCGCGCCCACATCATCTTTCCTATAGAACAAGTATGGAAGTGTTGGATCCAAAGGTGCAGGACGAAAGCAAAGTCGGTTAAGATAGTCTATGTCATCATTTGTTTGTAATCCTATTCATATTCTATTAAGGATTGCAATAAATTTTTCATCCTTTTGTCTCATAGTTGTGACCAATGAGTAGCATTTTACATTATCTTTCCAAAAATTATAAGGCATTAATTCAATTACAGTGGGTTTATTCTCAAATACAATGGAGTCAAGGATAGGTTGCGCTTGGTAGAGATCACCGCAGAAGATTGTATCAAGGTTTCCAAAGTACATTTACAAGAATTTACATAATGTCTGTTAGTAAGATCTATCCCGATGTAGCATAGAATTTTTGAGACCTACTAGTAAAAATTTCATCTATAAAGGGCACATAAAAGGTGATGTAGTTAGCGGACGCAAGTGTCTAGTGCTTCAAAGCCAAGGGCAAAATCTGATGTATTAAATGGCGTTACATGTGAAATGCTGAATCATGTGTATTGACTCCACACCCTAGGTTGTAAAAGTTGATTTAATATGTCTGATTAATAAGCCCTTTGGTTTTGTCTAGATTGTTGTCCCGATAGATTCCTTGCTATAAATCACAATTAGAGCTTGGTATATGGATTTTGTAGTGAAAGTGCTTTCGGTTCAACTCCACTAGTCCAAGAACAAATGCAAAAGGCTTGTCGGTTTATTCATCTTTTTCATTATAACATCTTTAACAATTGCTTGTTGTTCGCACGTTCAACATTTTCCTTGGTTTGTAGTATTAAGTTGTTTGTCATTTATGCAGCAGGTGCCGAGGAGCAATTTCAAATGCCGTTGTGTGTATTTCAGTTTTATGTATGTTTGGAAGATATGTTGAATGTTATATTGTTACGTTTTGCCTAACTTTTTGTTGCCATGTAGAAACTTGTGTTTCGAGTGAACTTTGCATAATTTTTGATAATGGTTTTTTCATAGTGCATGTATGCATGTTCCCATGAGTCAAACTTTTGCTTTAGCGTACTCCTGTTCATTGTAAATAGTACATAAAGCATTAATTTATCTCTACAATGATTCTCCAGATCAAAGTGCTGTTGAAGTTAATAAACCGTATTACGTTTGGTTTAGTTTTTTGGTCAACTATAGTTCCACTTTTATTGTAACTTGAAATGAATTTTGCAAGACATATGTCTATCAATGTTTGAAGACGTATTAAATAATAGTCCACTATAGATTTTGATATTATACATTGTCTAATTCATCTGGTTCATTGTTTAATTGTTTTACGGATTTTAGAATGAATGTACGGTCACTATAGGACCATGTGTCAATGAAAATGCATTTTCTTGAACTAAAGTGTAGTGGAAGTGATAAAATAATATGAGCAACTTGCTGTGCTGACATTTGTTACAAGTTCAACAACGAATTTCCAAGTTTACCTATCATTTTTATTGCATCAATATTGGCTTGCTGGTGGTCCTTATGTATTCTTTTTAATGCATATATCATTGACTTGTCTACCTTTGCAATGTAAGAGTTGCAGTACATTTTGTGTGTTTTTAGCTCTAGGGTCCTTCACACCTTTTTCTGCTACATGTAAACGTGTGATAATATTGAGTTGAAACAAATTTGTCCCTTGGTTGATGCATTAGAGTATGATCTACAAATCCTGTGAAGAACATTTTGTAAATCTATTCTTGTAGCCTAGTAAACTTTGTACTTTTTCATTAAATAGGTTGCTAGTTCTTAGAAGATTTTTTTTTTTTTTAAGAAATAGAGGAAAAAGGTCCCCAATTTTCTTATCAAGCCTTCTAATAGTAAGAAATGCTTCCTGTCCTAGTCTTGATATCGATTAGCCTGCATGTTGATACTAGATGTATTAGCATAGCAAGATATTTTTTGTCTTTGAAAATTATGATTTATTTCTTTTTTCTATTAATTGGAGTAGGTCTATTATTCATTTTCATTTCAGTAAATTAGGAAAATAGGGAGACATTATATATTCTGACAATGAGTGCAAACTGTTTAATATAAGCTTTTCCAGCAAGCTGTTGGATATTGAAGAGTGAATACTTATTTAATGCATTAAATGCAAACTTTGCGAGATGTGTTGAAGAGCTAGTAGGTACACAAGAACTCAATGCATAGTTAATTCATGAAATATCAGTCAAGTACTAGGTTTTATTTTTGCTTATTCTCGTTTCTTTATTGCTTGCTCAAAATCTTATGTGTTTTAAGCTCTCGGTTCTCCTCTTCGATGTTTGTTATTATGTGTAGCGCTTGAATGTGGGAAAAGCAGTAGGTATAGTGCACTACTGGTGGGTGGCTTTTTAGTGTGTTTCTGATACTTGATAACTAGAAGTATCTCTCTTTGCTATAGGGAAAACTGAATGCTTCGACCAAGGTCCTAGCAACTATGGAGGCATTGAATGCATCAACTATGTGTTCATTGCTTGAGTGGCCATTAGTCTTCCAACAAAGCTCACTAAGTTTGTATTTAATGTCTAAATGTCTACAAAAATCTATCATGATGGCCTATTTTTTTTGCAAATTTTATCATCAAGCAATTAATGCATCAAATGCATTTTTTTCAAGAAGTGTTGGAGGGTTGGAGGGTACACAAGCAGTGAATGCATAGTCAATTAATGAAATCTTAGACAAATATTGGGTTTTATCTATGCTTATTCTCCTCTATTTATTGTTTGTGGAAAATATTTTGTGTTTTTTAGCTTTGCACACCCCTTTTTGATGTTCGTTATTCTGTTTAGAACTTGAACGTGGGAGAAGCCATAGCAACAATGCACTACCGGTGAGTGGCTCACTCGTATGTTTGTGATACTCAATGGCTAGAAAAATTGCTTGCTATTACAAGAGCGAACGTGACAAATGGGTATAGTAAATGACATATGCTATGCAATGCACAAACATGGAACAATTGAAGCAAAGGAGTAGGTGACTGTACTGCAACAAATGAGAGTGATTAAATATTTGAAAAATAAATAATGTCCTCCTATTTTCGTAATCAACTTTAAAAAAAAATGAATAATAGGCCTAATCCAACCAATAGAACAGAAGATAAATTATTTATTACCTCTCAATTGCAAATGAAACCATTGCAATAGTAACCTACTCGTTGGCTTGAACTGTTTCATGTCATTTTTCATTTACTAGATACCTATTTGTACAATTAGGCCTTATAATACTGAAGAATAAGTATTCTAGTCGCAATAAGAAAAAAGTATTGATATCAAGACAAGTGCAGCCACTTAGATGACATTGTAAAATGAATATAGTTTTAGCAATTTACTATTGCAATCGTTGAATTTACTTTTGAAATAGTTTCTTGTCCAATGAAATTGTATTGTTTAAAATACTTTGCTAGTAGGCTAGTGCCTATCCAAACAATGAATTCAAAGTCAATGCATTGTATGCATCTTTAAGGAACAAGACCTTTCTCAAAGATCTAAAAGAGTATTGCTTTATCTAGAAACAATAGACTACAAGATATTGGGATTGGTTCTATCACTAATACCAGCATATCATGTTTCTTAACATGCTTGTCGATGTCGTTTCTTTGCTAAAAATGTTTAATGAATTTCCTATGTTATTTGCATTTAATAGACCATTGTTTCTGATCCGCATGTCATACCATTTAATGCATTAAATATGCATTGACTGCTTGAGTATCTACCACCCCACTGTCAAAGGTGACATAATTTTCATCCAACAATTAAATATTGGAAAAATATATAGTGTCCTATTTTCTTAATTTACTTTAACAAAAATGAATAATAAGCCTACTCCAACCAATAGAAGAATTGCAACAAACGAGAATTAAGACAAAAAAAACTGAAAGCTTTGAGCAAGGTCTTGCTAACTATGGAGGCATTCAATGCATTACCTATGTATTCATTGCTTGGGTAGCCACCAACCTATCGACAAAGCTCAAAAAATTTATATTTAATGTCCGGATGTTTGTAAAATTTTATCTTGCACAGTTTGCATTTAATAGACTATTATTTTTGATCTGATAGTTAGACCATTTAATGCATTAAACATGCATTGAATACTTCAGTACCTACCACTCTACCACCAAAGCTGGTATAATTCACTTGAGTGGCCACTAGTCTATTAACAAAGCTCACAAAATTTGTATTTAATGCCTAAATGTTCGCAAAAAATTATTGCATTGGTCTATTTTGTTGCAAATTTGAGCAAATCATTGGATACAAATTTGATATGGGCGTCAGTCGATTGTTATAATATATGTAGCATTCAATTATTTCTCTGATAATTTTGTTTTGTTTACTATGTTTCAATTTCAAATAATAAAATTGCAACAGTAACCTACCTTCGTAGGATTTCTAAGTTAGGTTTAATTTTTAGGGCATCTGCTCATTGAATAAATGTGTGCATATATTTTCTACAAAGTTAACTCAACATATTAAACCACAAGAATATCCAAAAATTTCCTTGATAAACATGATATGCTCATGTCAACAAACATAACCAATTGTAATAGCTGATAAAGCAATACTCTGTCAGACTAAGGTTACAATGCTAAACAGGTGTAAACGGAAAGGCTTGTGTATGCTCCCACACCCTACACACCTGTCATAGGTGGAATAAGAACATGGTTGATAAGAATGGTAGAGTTTCTATGTGTAAACATGTAATAATGTTGGCTTGATACAAATTTGTCCATCGATTCATGCATTACAGTATAATCTGCAAATCTTGGGGAAGACATTTTCTAAATCAATTTTTATAGTTGAGTAAACTTGGTAGTCTATTATTAAATAGGCTATTAGCCCTTCGAATAAAGTTCTTATTAATTAGTGAATCCTTTTTTCGTTAGTTTTGTTGCCTTGTTTCTAAGAACCGGGGAAAATTGTTCGCAATTCTCTAATAGGACCTTTTAATAGCAATAGATGCTTCTTTCCCTTTTCTTGATATAAGCACCTCTATGCCACTGCAACTAGTAGTATTGCTTATTGCCAAAATGCCTAATCGCACAAACAGACATAGTAAATGATAGATGCTATATAGCATATTAATAGGGAATAGTCGTAGCCAAGGATCTGTTCAGTATTGCAATGGTTTCATTTTCAATTGACAGATGAACAAACAAGAATTAGCATAGGGAAAACTGAGTGCTTTGAGCAAGGTCTTGTCAATTGCGAAGGAATTCAATGCATTAACTATGTATTCATTGCTTGAGTGGCCAGTAGCTTATCAACAAAGCTCTCAAAATTTGAATTTAATTTCTAAATGTTTATAAAAATTTATCACGCTGGTCTATTTTGTTCCAAATTTTAGCAAATTTTTGGATGCACATTTGATATTAATGCTAGTGAAATTCTATAATTTATGTAGCATTTAGTTATTCCTATGATAATTCCTCTCTGTTTATTATTGTTCAATTGCAAATTGAACTTGCTTCAAACTCACACTAAAGTAGCCAACCACACAATCAAGAGGGGTTCAAATGTACAAATTTCAGTAAGATAGGATGGAAAAAATCAAGAGGGTGGCCAAGCCCCCAGGATCATGATCCTATGGAGAACCAACATAGGTACAAAGGAATGCACATGTGGATGATATATGAAGCCAAAATAAAATCGCAAACATACACCATCAAAGACAAGAAAATGCAAAAGGAAAAGAACTGCAATGAATCAAGCTTCAACTAGCCATCCAATGTGGTGGACCGGGTCTAGGCTTGAAGAGAGTTTACAAGTGGAACATGTTGTCCACTATATAAACAAAAGCACATGCTCATGAGGGCTAGTGGGAACTAGTTTTCCACTAGGTGAGCCCCAAGAGGTCCATATCAATGTCATACCCCCATGACTATGATAAGGACAAAAAGGAAATGCATGCTCACATGGGCTAGTGAAGCTAGGTGTTCACTAGGTGAGACCCAAGAGGTCCATATCAAAGCCATACCTCCATGACTTTAATAAAGATGAAAAGGAAAATAAAAACGACAAGCAAGAGAGAGGATGTTCAAAGCGATTTTGCTTAGTTCATGTGAGGTCTTACTCTTAGTGGACATCATTCCTAATGTCTCCAAGAGAGGACCAGTCAAAGGATAAAAGATTCACCACTTAGGGGATGTAGTGCATCACACCACCACTAAGGGAAATATAATATGCTAATATAGGTCACACTTTTGAAGGACATTACTCCCAATGTCATGACAAAGAGGAAAACACATCGTATGAAGAAATAAAATCACATAAAGGAACATGGAAAAGAAAATGAAAATAAAAACAAGCTGAAATAATGTCAATGTATGCCCCCACTTTAAAGAAATTGCTAACACCATGCTGTGAGCAATTACTTTAAAGTATATCTACAAACATGGAAAAGAAAATGGAAAAGAGGGTGTCCCCCTAGAAACACATAAGGGATCTATGGATTCAGGGTCAATATTTGTCTTTGCTGCAAAAATATTAGAGAGCTCAGAACTGTCATCATTCCCCAAATACACATAAAACATGAAGAATGACACAAAGAGAGCGAAAACAGAGAAAAACCTTTTGGATCAACATGGAAGAGAGATAGGGTGTCTCAATGCCTTGCGTCATCCCCAAAAGGAAAACACAAAAAGAAAAAAGAAAAAGAAAAAGATTTTGGGTCAACATGGAAGAGACATAGGATGTCTCGACACCTTGGGTCATCCCCAAAAGGAAAACGCAAGACAAAAGCGAAAAAAGCAATGGAAAGCAAAAAGCTTATGACATAGAGAAGAATGAAGGTACAAATAGAGGAATGCACAAAGAGAGAGGAACATCAGACAAAAAATCATGGGTGATCAAAATACGCACATGAAAAGAAAAAAGAAAAAGACTAGTATGGCACATGCGAGTCAACCTAAAGTAGGTTATCTGCCTCCGAGTCTCAATCTGCATAAGCAAAAGGTAGATAACAAACTGAAGGGACAATAAAAAATCTTGAATACGGCAAGGCCATTTACTTCTTGTCCCCACTGAGTGCAAGACAAGAATGGGCTGATATAGGTGATGAGAAGGGTCATGTAATGGTGAGAATTACAAGATTCTACAACAATTACATGACAAAAGGGGATAAAGCTTATTCAATCACTGGATGGCAATCATCACCATCAAAGTGAAATTTCTGTAATATTAACTTGAATGTGCAAAAATCCTCGGTGCTATGTTTGAGAATTCGATGGTATGTGCAATGTGGGACTTAAGCATCCTTAGGATAGAGAACCAATCTATTTATAGGAGGAAATGTTATGAATCCTTTGTTGAGAAGTATTTGTAACTTTCTTTCAATTTTAGGTGGTGGATGAGGAGGTTGTAATTTTTGTAATTTGTAAGGTCTTTTGTGTTTCCTAGGTTCACCAACATCCTCGTCCTCATTAGGTTCACCAAAATGAACAATAGGGAAAAGTGTGGAAAGGTGAATTGCCCTCTCACTTTACCTAGTTCATTCGAATATGTCCTAAGAACCCTAATAGGATTGACTATCAACCTCTCAAGGTGAGTTAATATGAAACTAGGAGGACTTAGGAGGGGGTGTTCTATTAAATTAAGGGGTTCACCACCAATCAAATGCTTGGAAAAGATAATGTTTGAAAACACACTGTGATATGCAAAACACTTAAAATGAGCAAATTGAAGCTTCTTAATACTAAAAATGAACAACTCCAAGTTAGGGTATGTGTACTTGGGAAACCTGGAGATGCCAAAAGGATTCTAGAAATGCAAATAGACTACCAAAATATTCCTTGGAGGACTAAGACGCCTTTACTCCCATCTTAGTCCCGCTATTATTTTTTGGGGCAAACACAGAATCTTCGGATAACATAACAAAATACCAAAAAATCACTAAAAGATTCCACCTAGAGGACTAATATGCATTTACTCCCATCTTAGTCTCACTCTAAACTTTTGAAAAGTGTGAATGTGGTCCTGAGCTCCCAAAACTGTATTTGCTTCTCCTCAGATCTCAGGTTCTGAAACAATTAGATCTGGCCTGTAGGTGAGTTTCCATGAAGATAACAACTTTGACAATGCAACTTTGCAACTTTGACAACTTTTCACTCCAAGTGATCTTCAAGACTTCAACCTAGATCTACAAATACAAATGGACAAGATGGAAAAACTTGTTGATTGTTAGTGAATGGGGGTTTCCTTGTTGGTAATTAAACCTTGGGATGAAATAGAAATGATGAAGGAAATGGTGAATGAACAACATGAAATGATACAAGTCACCAAACTCTTACAAAGGCTGCAAACTTGTGTACAATGGTTGCAATGGACATGGATCTTGAAATGCTTGATACATATGGACTTGAAATGCTTGTTTAAATCAAAACCCTACATCACAAATGTTAGCACAACAAGACACATGATATAAGAACAATATTTGACATGATGCTTGAAATTTGATGATGGCTCCAATTGCTTGATGAATCGCTCTTGAATGCTCTTGTGAACTCAATTTGACTATAATGAATGTTCTCACAAAAGACTTAGATTTCTTAGGATGAAAATGAATGAATGAACCTTGTATTTATACTTTTTTATGCTTAATATCCTGAAATCATATCACGCCAAGCCGACATATATATTCAAAGAATAAAGGAGGTTAAATCCCACCAAGATTTTAAATTAAATCTCAAAAATGATCCAAGGAGGACTAAGATGCCCTAAGTGGCATCTTAGTCCCAAGTGATGAAACTTGGGACACAAACACCAAAAATTGGCCCAAAATAGATGCCTCAAAATTAGGGTCCCAGAACCTCGGGGGGACAAAGACACCCTTAGTGGCATCTTGGTCTCGACGAGAAATCAGGGACATGCCAATCAGAGTCATTAGGGGATGAAATATGCAATGGAGAATGCTAGGATTAACCAAAAAATATGTCATTCATAGGGTTTGTGGACATAAAATAGTGCCAATTAATCCATAAAAAAGGATAAATAAAGCAAGGCGGGCCCAAACAAGTGTGAAAATGCAAGGGTATGCATTTTACAACACTACACAAATAAAAAGATTGCAATAGTGCCCTACTTTCATAGCATTTCTAAGTTAGGTCTAGTATTTAGGAGATTTACCCATTCAATTAACATGTGCATATATTGTCTAAAAAGTTACCTCAACATCTTAAACTAACACATCAAACAATTACAATAGAAACTTGGTCCGACTGCAACAGTAACTTGCCTATTGGCAAAAAGCCAAGGACATTTGGCAAGAAACCATAGAACATGACTTGAATTTCTACAAGTTATCATGTTTGCGTTGTCCATTGTCATATTTCCATTCATGGAATTTTTCAAATTTTAAACATCAAGGTTTAGTACAAATGTGAAAAGTTTATCAATCTAGTTAGTAATAAAAAAATGGGCAAATTGGATGTCATATTGCCAAAAACAAATGAGAGAATATTCTCTAAAAAAATAGTATTTTGAAATTAGGGATTTTCTAGTAACAAAACATAGATGATGCAGTGAACATTTTGTGCAAAACAACAATAAATTGTTGTAGAATAGCACAATAGTAGCTTTCCAATGCTTCCACACAGTTTTACACTTTACATTGATATTTTAGTTTTTAGAGAATTTATAGGAACATTTGAAGCCAAGGAGTAGGTGAGTATTGTAACAAAGGAGAATTATCACAGGATCAACTGAATGATTTGAGAAAGGTCTTGTTGACTATGGAGGCACTCAATGCATTAACTATGTATTCATTACTTGAGTGGCAACCAACCTATCAACAAATCTCACCAAATTTGTTATTTAATGTCCGAGTGTTTGCAAAAATTTATCGCGTTGGTCTATTCTTTCCCAAATTTTGTTATGTGCCCCTAGTATTGATTTTCTTGTAAGAAAAGTAGAAAAATAGAAGTCGCTTGCTATTGAATTTGTTGCATTTTCTTTTCAAATAGTCGCTTGGCCATGAAATTGTATTGTTTAAAATATTTTTGTCTTTTTCCTATAGTTGGGATTTAAGCACATATTTTTTTGTTTGAAAATTATGGTTTATCTCTTTTTCTATTGGTTGGAGTAGGTCTATTTTTCATTTTTGTTTTTAAAGTAAATTAGGAAAATAGGGGCACATTATCTATTGTGGCAAATATTTAATCAGCAGAAGCAAATTCTACGAGCTTTGGCGTTGGGCCGAGGATTAGTTCAAACAAATTCAAATGGTTGTGATTACATTGTTTATAAAGAACTTGAAGAAGTGAACTATATCAAATAAACAAAATTGTAGACATGCAAAAGTAGGTGCACAACTACCAATTACTTTAGGATGTTTAGTTAACTTTGAAAATAATGTACACACATGTTTCCTAAACACTAAACCTAAGTTAGGAAGCAGAGTAAACTGAAGTTAATACACAAGCTATAGTAAATGGATAAAGGAATCAACATATGCTATCCAACTCATAAACATGAAATAGGTGAAACTGAGAAGTAGGTTACATATGCAATTGTTTCCTTTGGAATCCAGGCATAGTAAACAAATGAGAATTACAAAGGGGAAAATTGTATACTTTGGACAACATCTCACCAACCATGGAGGCATTTAATGGAATAGCTATAGATTGATCGACAAGCATACCATATCCAATGCACACTTTACAATTGCAATAGTGACCTGCCCTAATTGCAATAGTAACTTGCCTCTGAGCAAAATGCTAGGCACATCAAGTGCATGATGACAATAAAGCTAAAAAATGTGCATTCAATTCTTAATTTTCTCATTTGCAATTGTACTACTTACTTGGCCAATCAAATTTGATTGTCTTGCAGTAGGTCTACTACTCATTTTTGTTTAAGTAATTTAGGAGAATAGGAAACTATATATTTTGGAAAATATTTAATCATTGGATGCAAATTGCACAAGCTTTGGCAGCGGGTTGGTTGGCACTACAATAGTGAATGCATGATTAATGCACTAAGTCTATTATTGGTATTCATTTAAGAAAATTAGGAGAGTAGGAAGACACTATAAATTCTGGGAAATATTTAACAAATGAATTTCATATCCCATGATTGCAATTATGCATATCTCTGATTGCAAAGGCAACTTTCTATAGAGAAAAAATAGTTTCATGTTTATGAATTACATGGCATGTCATTCACTATTCCCATCTGTCTCTTTGGGAAGTCAGATTCTTGAACCAGTGTTCTCCTTTATTGCTCACAACTCTTCCAATACATAATTCTCAAACACATTGGAAGAATTAAATTTCACTGCAAACAAAGCGGGAGAATGATACAAAAATATGACCTTACAACTTGTTGTTGAAGAACCAAGTTTATTTGCAGTGATATAGATCTTTGTCCTATACTTCAATTACAACCAATGGTTCCTATTACAAGCACAATTCAGAAAAATGAGCACAGTCCATGACATAGAACATTCTATGCATAAATATGAAACACAGGAGAACACAATAAATTTTTCCAAATATTCAAGAATTAAATCCAAACTGTGTGAGCTTTGTCGCTGAAAATTGGGCTCAATTCATTTCATACACAACCCTTGCCAATGAATCAAATTCTATAATCTAAACATTTGTGCTTTTATTTTTATAGAAAACACTTGAGTTCTTAATTTTCTCATTTTCATTTGTAATACTCACTTGGCCAATCGAATTTGATTGTTTTGCAGTAGGTCTACTATTCATTCTAGTTTTAGAAAATTAACAAAATACGAGAAAATTATATACTTGGGATTCATGGACACATTTTTCATGTTTGAAAACCATGATTTATCTCTTTTACGATTGGTTGGAGCAGGTCTACTATTTATTAAATTGTTTGATTAAATTGGGAAAATAGGACATTATGTATTTTGGAAAATATTTAATTACTGATGCAAATTGTACAAGCTTTGTCAGTGGGCTAGTTGGAACTATAGCAATGAATGTATCATTAGTGCACTAGGTCTATTATTAATTTCCATTTAAGAAAATTAGGACAGTAGGAAGACATTATAGATTTTTGCAAATATTTAACCAATGAACTGCATATCCCATTATTACAATTATGCATATTTCTGTTTGCAAAAGCAACATACTTATTGGCAAAAAATAGTTTCATGTTTATGGATTACATGGCATGTCATTCACTATGCCCATCTATCTATTTGGAAAGTTAGATTCTTGAACCAACGTTTTCCTTTATTGTTCACAACTCTTCCAATACATAATACTTAGACACATTGGAAGAACTAAATTTCATTGCAAAGAAAGCGGGAGAATGATACAAGAGTCTGACCTTACAACTTCTTATTCAAGAATCAAGTCTATTTGCACCAATATAGATCTTTCCCCCCCACTTCGATTACAACCAATGGTCCCTATTACAACTACAATTTAGAAAAATGAGCATAGTCCATGACATACAATATGCTATCCATAAACATGAAACAAAAAAGCACACAATAATTTTTTCCAAATTTTTAAGAATTAAATCTAATCCGTGTGAGCTTTTCCGCTCAAAATGCGCTCAATGCAGTTGATACACAACTCTTGCAAACAAATCAAATTCTATAATCTAGACATTTCTAGTTTTATTTATATAGAAAGCACTTGACTTCTTAATTTTCTCATTTGCATTTCTAATACTTACTTGGCCAATCTAGTTTGGTTTTCTTGCAATAGGTCTACTATTCATTTTATCTTAAATAAATTAGCAAAACATGGGAACATTATATACTTGGGATTGATGGACATATTTTTCTGTATTTGAAACCCATCGTTTATCTCCTTTGCTATTGCTTGGAGCAAGTCTACTATTCATTTTTTTTTAACTAAATTAGGAAAATAACACATTATATATTTTGCCAAATATTTAATCTCTGCATGTGAATTGCACAATCTTTGGTAGCGAGCTAGTTGGCACTACAATAGTAAATACATGATTGATGCACTAGGTCTATTATTGATTTTCGTTTAAGAAAATTAGGAGAGTAGGAAGACATTATAAATTTTGGAAAATATTTAGCCAATGAATTGCATATTCCATGATTTTACAAATATGCATATTTCTAATTGCAAAAGCAATATTCTTTTGGGAAAAAAGAGGGATTCATGTTTATCAATTACATGGCATGCCATTCACTATGCCCATTTGTCTATTTGAAAAGTCACATTCTTGAACCTGCATACTCCTTTATTGTTCACAAATCTTCCAATACATAATTATTAGACACATTGAAATAATTAAATTTTATTGCAAATAATGCAGGAGAATGATACAAGAATCTGACCTTACAACTTGTTGTTGAAGAACCAAGTCTATTTGCAGTGATATAGATCTTTTCCCCCAACTTCAATTGCAACCAAAGGTTCTTGTTACATATACAATTTAGACAAATGAGCATAGTCTATGACATACAACATTCTATTCATAAACATGAAACAAAAAAGCACATAATATTTTTTTCCAAATGTTTAAGAATTAAATCCAAACTATATGAGCTTTGTCACTAGAAATTTTCTCATTGCACTTGATACACAAACCTTGCTAAATTTTTTTTTTCTATAATCTAAACATTTCTGATTTTATTTCTATAGACAAAACTTGAGAACATTTTTTTTTTGTTTGAAAATTATCGTTTATATCTTTCTCTTTTCTTTCAAGTAGGTCTATCATTCATTTTCCTTTAAGAAAATAAGCCAAACAGAACAACACGATAAATTTTTGCAAACATCTACTCATTAAATCCAAATTTTATAAGATTTGTTGGTAGGCTAGTGCCTATCAAAGCAATCAAACCACAGTTAATGCATTGTAAGCCTCCACAACGAACAAGACCTTGCTCAAAGATCTAAAACAATATTTCTTTATGTAGCAACAATAGACTACTATTCTAATGCATCAATCAAGGGAATAATTTGTTTCAAGTCTATATTCTCACACGTTGACATGTAACACCCTTTCCATTCTCACTATCCATGCACTCAGTTGACATCTAGAAGGTATGCAACACAACAAAGCATAGACAAGCATTCTCGTTTACACTTGTTCACCATTGACACACTACGAGGTATTGGAATTGCTCCATACCACTAGCCTCAACATATTGTGTTTCTCAAGGCACTTTTTAATGCTGTTTCCCTTCCTTAATGCGTCACTTTAATGGTTTGATACCAATTGTTTTTTGTGGGAATTTTCAATGATGTAAGTGGATAAATACTTGAAGGGAAATTAATTAATATTTAAACCTATAGTCTAGCTATACCAATAGAAAAAGAGATAAATCATGGTTTTCAAACATGAAAAATATATCCATAAATTCCAAGTATATAATGTTCCCATATTTTCCTAATTTACTAAATTTAAAATGAATAGTAGACCTACTATAAGACAATCAAATTTGATTGGCCAAGAAAGTATTACAAATGAAAATTATAAAATTGAAAATTGAATGCAAATTGTGTTAGCTTTATTGCCATCATGCAATTCATGTGCATGGAATTTTTATCAAAGGCAAGTTACTGTTGCAATCAGAGAAGGTCACTATTGAAATTGAATGATGTGCATTAGATATGGCACGCTTGTTGATCAATCTACAACTATTGCATTAAATGCCAATAGGTCTACTATTCATTTTTGTTTAAGTAAATTAGCAAAATAGGACATTATATATTTTGGAAAATATTTAATCATTGAATGAAAATTGCACAGCCTTTGACAAAGGGTTGGCTGGCACAAAAGCAATGAACCATTCAGTTTTCCCTGTAACAATGACCAATAACTTTTGGTTATCAAGTATCACAAATAGGCAAACGAGCCACTCACTAGTAGTACACTACTCTTATGGCTCTTGCCCCATTCAAGCACTACACAGAATAAAAAACATCAAAGATGGTAACCTAGATCTAAAACCACACAAGCTTATCAACAAACAATAAAAAAATGACAATAAGAACAAACCAATACTCAAGACATTATAAATTTTAGAAAATATTTAACCAATGAATTGTATATCCCATGATTTCAATTATGCATATTTCTGATTGCAAAAGTAACAAGATTTTGGGAAAAAAATAGTTTCATGTTTATGAATTACATAGCATGTCATTCACTGTGCCCATCTATTTATTTGGAAAGTCATATTCTTGAACCAACGTTCTCTTTATTGTTCACAACTCGAACTAATACTTAATTCTTAGACACATTGGAAGATCATGTTTCTTAACACACTTATCGATGTCATTTCTTTGCTCAGAATATTTAATGCATTTCCTACATATTTTTTGTTACAAAGTGAATGCTAATGCTTACTGATTTATCCACAAAAAACTAAGCTATTGGGAAAATTTCTCAAAAAAAACTCTATAGCTCCTCCACCATTCAAAGGCCTCATAGACTTAGCAAACATAGAACAGGGGAATTCAAGGCTAAAAACACACAAGTTTCTCAATAGACAATAGATAGATGAAAATTAGCAAAAATAAAACTGATCGCTTCCCTAGAATTCCATGCATTCACTATGCATTCACAACTTACGTACCCACAATCCCACCTACAAATCTTGCAAAATTTGCATCTAATAGACTATTATTTTTGACCCACTAGTCGTACCATTTAATGCATTAAACATGTATTGACTACTTCAGTATCTACCACCCCGCTGCCAAAGCTGACACAATTTTCATCTAGTAATTAAATATTTGCAAAATATATAATGTTCTCCTATTTTTCTAATTTACTTTAACAAAAATGAATAATAGACCTACTCCAACCAATAGAAGAAAAGATAAATTGTTTATTATCTCCGAATTGCAAATGAAACCATTGCAATAGTAACCTACTCCTTAGCTTCAACTGCTCCATGTAACTTGGTTACATAGAATATGCCATCTACTATATACATTTGTACAATTAGGACCTATAACAACAAACAATACTTCTAGTCACAATAGGACAAAAGTATTGATATGAGGACAAGGGCAGCCACTTAAGTGACTTTGTAGAATGAATATAGTTGCACTGATGCAGTCCTCTGCCCCCTTCTAAAATTAGAAGTACTTGCAGACTACAAAGTCTACTGAGCCATAACAATTGGTTTACAAAGTGTTCTTCATAGAATTTGCAGATCATAGCCCAATGCATCAACCAAGGCACAAATTTGTTTCAAGTGAACATTCTCACATGTATACACGTAACAACCCCACCATTCTTACCATCCATGCAATTATTCCACATGCACCAGGTATGAAGAACGCCCAAGCATACACAAGCCTTCCCATTTACACCTATTTAGCAATCTAATCTTAGGCTTAAAAACATTGCTTTAATGGGAAAATTGCTCAAACAAAACTCACTCTAGAAACAAAATCACATATATTTCGATTATTCAATTTGTCTCACCAATTGACCATATCAAAGGAAAATACAACAATTGTGATAGTATTGACATAGTATTTAATGCATTAACTGCTTTATGATGTATTACATATATCTGCAAAATTCATCATGTACTTCTATTTTGCTACTTTTCTTACAAGTAAATCAATACTAGGGGCACATGACAAAATTTAGAAAAAAAAAAACCAACACGATAAATTTTTGCAAACACTCAGACATTAATTAAAAATTTTGTGAGCTTTGCTGAGAGGCTGGTAGCCACTCAAGCAATGAATACATAGTTAATGTGTTGAATGCCTCCACAATCGACAAGACCTTGCTCAAATCTATCAAGAATATCAAACATCACAGATGACAACCCAGAGTTAAAAACACACAAGCTTCTCAACAAACAATAAAAAAATGAGAATAAGCACAAATAAAACCCAACACTCACCTGAGATTTCATGAATTAACTACGCATTCACTACTTATGTACCCACTAGTTGTCTAGCACATTTCACAAAGTTTGCATTTAATGCATTAAACATACATTCACTACTTCAGTACACACCAACCCACCGCCAAAGCTCGCACAATTTTCGTCCATTGATTAAATATTTGCCACAATAGATAATGTGCCCCTATTTTCCTAATTTACTTAAATGAAAATGAAAAATAGACCTACTCCAACCAATAGAAAAAGAGATAAACCATTATTTTCGAACAAAAAAAATATGTGCTTAAATCCCAACTATAGGAAAAAGACAAAAATATTTTAAGCAATACAATTTCATTAGCCAAGCGATTATTTGAAAAGAAAATGCAATGAATGCAATAGCAACCGAATTTTATTTTGCTACATTGCTTACAATCAAATCAATACTAGGGGCACATGACATAATTTAGGAAAAAATAGACCAACGCGATAATTTTTTGCAAACACTCAGAAATTAAATACAAACTTTGTGAATTTTGCTAATAGGCTGGTAGCCACTCAAGCGATGAATACATAGTTAATACATTGAATGCCTCCATAGTCGACAAGACCTTGCTCAAAGCATTTAGTTGCTCCTGTGATAATTCTCCTTTGTTGCAATACTCACCTACACCTTGGCTTCAACTTTTCCATGTTTATAGGTTAGCATATGTCATCTATTGTACCCATTTGTCCCCTTAGCCCTTGTAACAATAAGCAATACTTCTAGCTATCAAGTATCGTAAATAAATAGATGAGCCGCTCACCAATAGTGCAATGATCCTACAATAAAGAACATGGAAGAGGGGAACCCACAACTAAACATACGCAAGCTTTTCAAAAACAAATAAACAAACGAGAATTAGCACAAATAAAACCCAACACTCGACTGGCATTTCATGAATTATCTATGAATTCACTACTTCCATACCCACTAGCTCTCCAACACATCTTGCATAAATTGCATTTGATGGATTAAACATGCATTCACTACTTCAATACCCATCAACCCATCACCAAAGCTCCCATAATTCCCTATTTTCCTAATCTACTTAAACGATAATAAATAATAGACCTACTCCAATCAATAGAAAAATAAATAAAACATAATTTTCAAAAACCAAAAAATATGTCCTTAAATCCCAACTATAGAAAAAAGACAAAAATATTTTAAACTATACGATTTGATTGGCTAAGCAACTATTTCAAAAGAAAATTCAATTATTACAATAGTAACTTGCTTTTGGGAAAAAAATACTTTCATGTTTATGAATTACATGGCATGTCATTCACTATGCTCATTTATCTATTTAGTAAGTTAGATTCTTGAATCGGGCTTCTCCTTTATTGTTCACAACTCTCCCATGGCATAATTTTTAGGCACATTGGAAGACTTAAAATTCATTGCAAACAAAGGGGAAGAACAATACAAGAATCTAACCTTCTAGTTCCTTGTTGAACAACCAAGTATATTTGCATTCGTAAAGATCTTTGCCTTCATCTCGAATTGCAAGCAATGGTTCTTGTTTCACAGAAAAATTAGACAAATGAGCACAGTAGATGACCTATAATATATTGTTCATAAACATGAAACACAAAAGACCACGATAAAATTTTCAAAACAAAAACCAATGTGATAAATTTTTGCAAACATTCAGACATTAAATACAAATTTTGCAAACTTTGTTGATAGACTGTTGGCTGCTCAAACAATTAACACATAGTTAATGTATTCAATGCCTCCATATTAAAAAAGAACTTGCTTAAACCCTTCAGTTTTCCCTATAACAATGAGCAATACTTCTAGTTATCAAGTATAAAAAATAACAAACGAGCCACTCACCACTAATACACCGTTCCTACGGCTCCTCCCCAGTTCAAGCACTGCACATAGTAAAAAACATCAAAGACAACAACCCAAAGCTAAAACCACGCAAGTTTCTCAAGAAACAATAAACGAATGAGAATAAGCACAAATAAAACCTAATACTCACTAGAGATTTCATGAATTTAACTATGCACTCACTACTTGTGTACCCACCAATCGTCCAACACATTTCGCAAAGTCTGCATTTAATGCATTAAACATGCATTCACTATTCCAGTACACACTAGTCCGCAGCTAAAGCTCACACAATTTGCTTCCGTTGATTAAATATTTTCCACAATAGATAATGTGCCCCTATTTTCCTAATTTACTTAAATGAAAATGAATAATAGACCTACTCCAACCAATAGAAAAAGAGATAAACCATAATTTTCAAACACAAAAAATATGTGCTTAAATCCCAACTATAGGAAAAAGACAAAAGTATTTTAAACAATACAATTTCATTGGCCAAATGACTATTTGAAAAGCAAATGCAACAAATGAAATAGTAAACCTGCCTATAGCAGGAACTAATATTGAGTTAATAACGGTCTTGGTTAGGTGAGGCACCTATTTTGGTATAGATTCCATCCATGGTAGGTGTTTTTTTCTTGTCTATGCAATCAACACTTTAAAAAAACTTATGAATGAATTGATGTAGTATATCTTTTGTTGTATTTATACAAAGTAGATTTGCAATGAACAAAATTGTAAATGTAAAATACTATAGATTTAAATTTAATTGAATATATGGAGATCAATATATAAAAATTATATAGGGAACATGTTACATTCAATTTTTTTTTAAACATTATTTTTTTATTTGATGTTCTTTTTACTTTGTTGAAATTAAATCAACAATCTAGTATTAACAAATTTTCCTCTTCTTTTTGAATTATCTTAATACTTCTTACAATTATATCAAATTCTCTTTCTTATATATCTAATGATATATACAATTCATTTAATACATTTTTTTTATTCTTTTTTCTTATTTAAAGTGAATCCAAAATATCATTGATATATTTCTCAATCTTTCTAAAAGAAGTTATGATTTTTCATTAAATAAAAATAAAAATTATTTAAATTAATTAAAAAATGAATTAATATTTATAAAACAATACTTTGTGTCACTCCTTAATTTAATACAATCAAAATCGTATTTTATGTTGTAAAACTAATCTTTATAAAAGAACTTGTAAAAAGACTAAATATATCTTATCAGATTTATTACTAAATAAAAACCATTAAAATTTCAAACCCACCATTAACTTGAAAACAAATCAAAATTGAACAACCAAATTGCTGCAGAAATAGTTTTTTAATCATTTGTTAAATTTGACACATACAATCCAAAAAGGAGTATTTCAGCTTCATGAGGTGACTATAATAGTGGAAGAGTAATGGAAGAGAAATACAAAAGCCTAACAAATCATATTTACTCTTCCAAGAATAGACCTCAAGCTAAGATAGAAAATTAGTGTAGCCAGCAGGAAGAGTAGGTAGGAGAATAATGACACACACGACTTTAAAAGAGAGAACGATTTTTAGTATGTAATGCTACTAGCATATGAGAGTAAACGTAGATACATGGAGGCCAAAGATATATGCTTAAAAAAAATTAATATATTTAAAAACAATTTTCAATAGATGTAAAAAATTATATAATTTTTTTAACATTTGATAAATTGGATATTACATGTATCAAAAAAGTGTAATCATTAAGCATTAATGCTTTTAGTCTCGTCTTTTCTCTTCAATGTGGAAATCCCTATCATTTTCTTTAATCTTTCAATTAAAAAAATGTTTTAGTAAAAGAATTAGCAAGTTGATCATGTCGGTTTCACAAAAACTCAATTCTACCATCCCTTAGCCACAATATTTTTGATAAAAAAATGGCATCAAATATCAATATGTTTGGTTCAACTATGAAAGATAGTATTTTTTGATAGAAAATGTTGATTTATTATCATAATAAATGATTTTTGTCTTATTTTGTTTCTACTTTAAATATAACATAATTCTCTTCAACTAAATTGTTTGATAAGATGTTGAAGTTGTAGCAATATGCTCAACTTTTATTCATGAGAAAGCTAAAGATATATATATTGAAGGCAAAGAATAACACCTAATACAAAACTAAAGTACTTTTTCTATCACCAATAGTTCTAACCTAATCACTATTTTATACCTAACTAATCCAAAATTATTTATAGATGTATATAAAATTCCAAAACTGCTTTACCACAAACATACACCAAGGTCCAAAACCCTTTTCATTTCCCTAAAATTAATTTTACTTGGGTTTTGCATAAATTTAGAAAACAAACTAGCAACATACATGATATTTGGTCTAGTAGCTATAAAGTACATAAGACTAGCAACCAAAATCCTACACAATAATTCATTTAATTTTTCTAAACCTTCATATTTAACCAATTTCTCATTTATTTTCAAAGGTGTCTTCATGGGTTTGTAATTTTTCATTTTAAATTTATCAAGTAGATCATTAGAATACTTCTCTTGTGAGATACAAATGACATTATTTCATTGTCATAAATCTATCCCAAGACAATAGTGCATCAAACACAAATCTATTATTTCAAATTCATTCTTCATGAGATTTCTAATATCAACCCATATCATTTTTCTATTTCATGTACAAATCAAATTATCAACATACAAATAGATAACGAGTAAATTACCTATACTTCAAACTCTTAAATATAAGATGTTTGCTTGAGTCCATAAAAATAATTTTTAAATATGTAGACCTTTTGTTCCTATCCTACAACCTTATAATCTAAAGGTTGTGCTGAAAACACTTCTTAGTTCAAGTAACCATTCAAAAAAAGTTAATTTCACATAAAATTTAAAAACTTTTCACTTAAATTATGCTACTAATGCCAAAAATATTCTTATAATATCCAATCTAGTAACAAGAGAATATTTTTAGTGGAATCAATTCTTGGTTGTTGTGAGAAGCCTTTGACACTAATATTATTTTGTGCCTTTCAATGATGTATTGAATTAAATCTGGTTATGTAGACCAATTTCAATCCAATAACATCTTTTTCAATTGGTAGATCAAATAGTTTCCGTTTTTCATTTTTTTCAACAACAATGTTTCTTTACTTATGGATTTAATTTGGATACTTCTTGTTTTATCACATATTTAAATTATCCTATTTCAACTTGAATATAATAGAGAAAAGAAAAATTTGTAGTTGAATTAACAATAGTAGTCCCTTCATAAATTTTATCTTAAGAATTTTTAATTTCCTTGGAGGAGAAATCATGCTCAAAGGATTAGATGAAGACGATTGCAATTTCGGTGAAGGTGACACAATAGACCTTGAGCTATTACTCAAGGTCTAATTACATCTTTTTGTGATTCTATAATTGTTTTCCTTTGCTAATTCAAATTTTTATTCTATTACCAAGCTTCATTTTTGGCAAAGTTAACATCTCAACTAATAATTAATCTCTTAGTTATTGCATTGTACACCAGGAGAGAAAAATTCATTGATGAGAATTAAGTGGCATGTTGTCACTATCCAACTCTTAAAGAGAGGAATAATGATTCTGTAAAAAATATTCTAGGTTGAAATAACCCAACTGAATATTGGGAATTGACATTCTTCACAGTTTCTCAATAAACATCCCCTAAACCTTTACAATTATCTCAAAACCCTCTTGGATAGTTAGAAGATTTCTCACTTGAGGGTGAGACAACTTTTTTCCCCTTCATTGAATGGTGTGAAATAGTAGCAGGCTACACTTTGGCAATTGAATGATCCAAACTAACATAATATTTAGCCTATAAACCACCGAGGTTAGTATTTTTAACTTTACAATGATAGAGCATTGTATATTTATCCTTGGATTTTAAGGTGGGAATCTCTATAGACCAAGAAACCTTGATTGATCAAGGAGGTCATCTAACTCAGGGAGCCACCAAAGGAAAATCCCTAATTTTTTTCTATGTGGATTGGAACTAAAAATAAATGTTGCGAAAAAAAAGGGAAAGCATACACTGGGTTGTGATAGAGGATACCAATCTCAATATCTATTTATTATTTTATATCTTTGGCCAGGGCAATCTTGAAAAAAACACACTTTTGTGGATGAGTTTGATAAAATATATCAAGATTAACACAATTAACCCTTATCAGGGGGTGAAAATAGTATGCAAATTATTCTAGCATAGAAGGGGTAAACTTGGGAATTTGATCCAAATCAACACATAGAGTTTCTTCTTATCTGAGAAAAAATAAATATCGTGTCTAGGGTTGAAAGAAAATAAATACACATGGACATACTAAGGACCATGCTTAAGAATAACATCTACATGGCTAGCCTCAATAAACCAAAAAAGAAAGAACCTTTTAGTGAGGTTGTGGATGACATCAAGTTAAACCCCATGTAGGGTCCATTGCTTGTTGACCTAGTCCCAGAGCATGCTTTTAAGGTGAGTGTGTCGAATAAATACCTATTATTTAAGTGAAATTATTTATCTATTTATAAGTGTTGTCAATTTTATGGATGGTTAAAATCACATCTATTGGGGATTCAAAATGTGTGACTCATGAAATAAGTTTGGGATAACTTTTTGGGGATGCTTGTTTGGGGGAGCTATTGTGTAAATTTACCATACTATCAACACCAACATGAATTGTTGGGTTGAATTCATTCGAGGACATAAAAAGGACTAGATGAAAAACTACAAAAATATGGGAGGTAAAATGTTTTCCTATGCCAAGGGTACAGTATGCCATAAGGAAGGACAAAGAGTATAGAAATGATACAAACCCTAGCAAAGACAAGTTCCTAATGATCTCACATGGATCTTCATTTTCTCACCACCTTTCTAGTTTAAAGTATTACTGACATTGAAAGTACCTTAGGATTTTATAGCACTATGGTTAAGCCATTGGAATGATTAACATTATGATTGTGAAAAAGATCATGAACAAAAATTCTCAAACTTTTAGATGTTCTAAAATGATGACAAAGACTTTTAGTGTTCCAATTTAAGAGTTCAAGAATGATTTTTTTATCCAATACTTAGGATTTTGCAAATGATAATTGAATACACATTAAATGCCTTTAAATACCACTATATAGAAAGGAATTATGGAAAGACGTATCTTGAAAAACTAGAATCTAGGTGAGAGTCAACAAAATTTTTATTTGAATTTTTAAATTTTTAAAGTTACTTCCACAAATGTAAGACTAATTCAAGATATCAATATAGTGATCTTAATGTAGAGGATAAATTCTTAATATAGAGGATTGATGCTTAGATATAAGAATTGTAAAAATTATTAAATGTATCAAAAAATATATAAAAATGAATGTGTTATAGTTGATAAGCAATTGCATTAAAATCCATCTCTCATAATAGATAGAAAAGTAAATGATATTTGACATGAGTATACTATTTTACCATTATAAATTGTTATGGATATATCAAGAAAAACTATGAAGATATATATAGTAAGCACATAATACCCTTCAATTAATTCTATATTTTAAACTATTTTAAGTTAGTAATAATTGATTAGTAGTGGTAATTGACATTCGTATTTAAGTTATACCATTAAGATATTTTGTTAAGTATAATTCTTTAAAGAGGTAGCACTTTGAACAACATTATCATAAAGATAGACTTGTTTATCAAGCATAATAGAATTATAAGTACAAATTAATAATATCAAATTTAACTTTTTAAAAATTAATATTGGTGAATTAAGAAAATAATATCTATATATAGCTTTAAAATGAATTTGGAAAAACAATATAATGTAATGTGGGTTGATAAATTTAATTCAAATATTCACAATTAAAATTAGATAAAATATTATATAATAAGACAATGTAAATTAGTCAAACAATGATCAATAGAATATTTAGTTTCTTAATTTTATTAATCATCAACAATCTTTATGAAGATTATATGCAATTTATTTAAATATCGTCCAAATTAATAATCAAATAGACAATAATAATTTTAAACTTCATCTACATCAAAATATTTTTATTGATCAAAATAGACCTTTACCTATTGAAATAAATAATTTTAAAAAATAAACTAATTTAATAATTTGAAAGACAACATTATAATCTTCCGTTTCAATTCATTTTACAATAAACTTTTTAGTTTAGTGAATTGACTGAAATTTTATTAGCATGTTCCCAATAAAATTTAATATTATTTGATGCTTTAAACTAAGAGCTAAATCAACTAGCACTGACAGACAGCTCCTAAACTTTACAATGATTCTGAATCCTTATCTGACATACAAGATAAAAGAGTTCAATAAATTACGAACATATGAATCCAAAGATAGATAGAAGCAGGCCTCCAATAAGTCCCCACACATAGTCAGGATAAGCGTTATAATATAATTTTAGAGATTGTTTTGAATTTTTGATGATAGTGAATTGTTGGTGGTGAATTTTTTTGAAGTGAATTTATTATGATCGAATGTTCTCTAATGATGAATTTTTTGACTGATTAAATCTCATTATAAAACAAAAAAATCGCTAAACATGATCTAAATCATCCATCAGAAAATATACACAGCAAATCCATAAACAATCTCTAATCAATATAATCTCTTTCAAATCAAAACAAATAAGAGGAAAAAAATATGTGGAGGACTCACCCGCTTCAGTAGATATGAAACGAGTAGTACAGCTTTTATCGTAAGCCTCAGCTCGTATCATTCCAGAAGAGTTGAAGCTTTCAATTTGTCTTGACAAGCACGCACTACAGTTGGCGGTAGAGAGATCTCTGGAGCACATCACGAAACCATCCAACTTCTGCTGTTCGGGAACGGAGTAGTAAGCTGATCCAGCAGCGAATCCATTATTTCTCTCTGAAGTCGCCTCCGCAGACAGGTTGGCCAAAAGCTTCCCAAGACAAGTTTCAAACGCAGCAGGGCTCTTGGATTGTCCAGAACCGCCAATAATAGATTCCAAAGGTTCCAAGACGGAAAAGAAGCTGTAATTGGCGTAGCGCACAAAGCAGAGCTCATGCCATATTTGGCACTGCACAGAGTAACCACAGACCTGATGATTTGGGCCTCCGATGGCATATTTGGTGATTGCTTTGGCGCATTTGTGGCATTGCTTTGGCGAAGCATTTCCTCTGCATTGCAGGAGAGCGTAGACCTCGTTGGGAGCCTTGCCATGGGAAGTCGCATTATATCCTGTTTTAGGCGTGTTGCGAACAAGATCATTTATTACTGTAATCAAACTGCTCTCAAACGGAGTATCCAAATTATATTCCTCTCTGGAATACCATTCCATGAATGGATCTGAAGCGCCACTCCAAATCCCCTCGGATCTGATCTGCGCAGCAAAGTTGCTTAACAATAACAACAATTGAATTGTGAATGTTGGGGAAATATTATAACCCTTCATTGAGCTTTCGTCTTCTTGCTCTGCACTAGTTTGCCTCGATTTTCGACGCAGACGGCATTAAAGTTGGGATCTTTAGCAGAATAACATACGCATATTTAAAGATGGATTGGGTGGTCAATGAGAGGGCAGCTGTTAATTACGTGCAGTTTCAGTGATGGCCAGTGCGCATTGATTATACAAATTTAAAGGCTAACGTAAGGAAACGGTTGTCCACTTTTGTAATGTTAACGTTTTCGTCACAAGTTGCATTCTCTTGAATTTGTCAACCTTTGAAATGTCGTTGAGGCTTCTGTTCTGTTTCTTAGGAGGTGCTTGAGTCACTAAGCAGCAAGAGCAGAATAGAGGGTAGAGGAAGATTTTGATCATTCAAATTGTTTCATACATTAGCGGAGTCTGAAATGTTTATCTGTTAGGTTTTTTAGGAGGTGTTTGAGTGATTAAGCAGCAACCTAATCATGTAAATAGTTTCATACATTAGCGTATTCTGAAATGTATATAAAAGGTCCTATTCATCATTACCATTTTTAACATTATCTTCTTGATTATCTTCATTAACAACTCAAGCAAGAGAAATATCAAGAGCTAGCTGATTGAATTTGCCATTATCTAGTCAGCCTATATCAAGGCCATACCATTATTTTACCAACACTCGGTTAATTTATCACAACCAACTATAATGTTGACTATTTCATCACCAATTTTTATTGCTCCAAAATCCTATAGTTTTATAACCATAATCATGTATACTCTTTACAAACTTTAAAATATGACTATCTTTATAGCACACAATCAAATTGCTAATAGGTACAACTATTTAGAAATTTTTCAACAATTCATTGCACATTTATAGAGTTGTTCTATGCAATGTTGAGTCAAAGGATTATAAATATTCATGTCTATTGGTCATTTTTAATGCTATCTTTGAGTGTGATAATTTAAAAGTTTTGATGATTTTATAAGAATGATAAATATAATTTGTTAACATTGATGATAATTTTCAAATATATCCAAGAGTTATATTTGAACTATTAATCAATTCATAATTTTTAATTTGAAATATTATATTTTTATCTTCAATTGTATTAAGCTATCTTACAATCTTATAAGAGTTAAAATTATTTTATTTTATTTTTGTGAATGTAGTTTCAAAAACTAAAAATAAATTATATCCCATTTTTCTATAAATATCCTTAGCTTAAAAAACCAAAACCAAGATACAATGATAAAAAAAGTGTTAATAATGCACTAAAGAAAAACATACACATAATAAAGTGCATGCTTTGCTTTTCCATACCATCATTATAAAGCAAGGAAATCAAAAGGTTGGTATATTAAGATGATGAGATCCTAACTATACAAGATAGCCAAATAAAAAATTATCAAGAAAATTAGCCTATATTTTATTTGGTTTAACTTTTATATTAAATTTTATATTTTATACTTTTAGTTTCATACTAAGATGATATACTAGATATAAAAGCTATTCCAATTAAAAATTATCTAGATTGACTGACTTATTCAATATAAGTTTTAACTTGTGTTATAGTGGTATAAGATATAACTCAATTTGATTAAAATTATACATAAAATCTCTTATTTAAAAATTATAAATGATCTCCATACTCTTTATATAACTACAAGTTGAAGGTAATGTAAGGTTAATTAGTTGTTTAATAAAAGCTAGTGACATGATAAAAAAAATCGATATACTTGATTTTCCTTGTGTGATATTGAATGCAATGTTGATCCCATTCATAAAAAGATACATAAAAAACCTAATTGACGTCTATTTTCTTAGTACATGGGATCAAACACTTGACATCTCATATATCAAAGAATATCAAACGGATTCCAATATTGAAATTCATTTGTTTTATGTTAGTAAAAAATTAATGATATTATGGGTCTCACATTTGATTGAATGGTTACACTTTATTCTATAAACCCTAAAGATTTCACTATGTTAGAATCCTCAATTTTTTTTATGGGAAAAAGGAGAAAATAT